>DVRM01000110.1:0-12881 GCA_018232405.1 Junonia genoveva | reverse complement strand
GGGTTTGAACCCGCGACCTTTGGTTAAGATCCACGTGTTCGCACCTCTAGGCCATCTCAGCTCGGTATTAACATGATAAGTTTAAATTGAATACTAATTATGAACTACTAAAGTTTAGATTGGGTACTGTGGGTGAAAAGACACAAAGACATCGCATATTGAATTAATATGGAACAGAATGTTACAACAGCGTATCTATGTACATATGTTACTCGTATCTTAGGATACTATAGGCTATTGATAGGTATTTTATAAAGGCCAGTTACAATTTTTTATTACATAATGTTTATACAAAAACATTTCTAATGTATAGAAGAAACAGAGAATACAAAAACTGTCTATTGTTTCAGGATGGGGCGAGTCACTGCTTTCACTGCCAAAGAAATGGCTCAGCACCCAGGTCTACGGCGCCGACGACGAGGACTTCCAGGTAGCTACTATTAAATAGTATAAAAAATATATATTTCTAAACTTATGAAAAAATCATAAGGCATTAATAGATCTTAGCTATCTCCAAGGATTGTGTTTTTATTTCCCGAATGTCGAATTAATTCGTCTACCATTTTGAAACGTGCTCCAGCTGTTTCGATAATATCTTTCTTATGTCCAAAAGTTTTATTTTCTTCTAAATTATAATAGAATTAGAAATCGTAAGTCTTGTAATGTCATTATAATATCGTAATTGATGAACAAAGCGTAATTTTAAACGCAGATAAAAATTATTGTAAATTATGGAACGCTTTCAAAATTTGCCAATAGAAGACGAAATAATCTTTCCGATAAAATCTAAACATGAAATATTTTGCAGCAATATGTCCAGGTTGCCAAGCTCCCAGTTCCGGAGCTGCAGGCTACCCTGGACTCCTACCTGGAGTTTGCCTCGGTGGTTGTGAGCCCGCAGCAGCTGGAGAAAACCCAGGAGATCGTAAGGAGGTTCGCAGAGGACCTGGGCCCGAAGATGCAAAATGTCCTCGTCGAAAGACAAAAAGAGATGATTAATTGGGTGAATATTATTTTATTTTTATTTTAGGGCTAATTTTAATGTTTAGGGTTAATTTTAATGTTTAGGGTTAATTTTAATGTTAATTTTATTTTTTTTTAGGGTTTAATTTTTTTTACTTAACGTGTATCAATTTGGCCAATAAATTAAAATTAAACAATGAGCTATGCTATTAAGAGGTGCGAGTTTGAAATCTCGCTTCATTGCTTTTTATACTTGTATCTATTATGCAGCCACTCCCAAAATTTCGTTTACCGACACGTATGCTGATGACCTCGAATGTCTCTAGTAATTTCGTTGTTTGTTTTGTGAGGCTTTTTGAAGGCGAAAATCGGTCTAGATTTAGATCGACCCTATATCCGGAAAAACGCGTGTTTTTGAGTTTTTACTTTTTTTAAAATAGTACCAAGCCGATAGATTTCAGCTTCAATCCTGGTTAAAATTTTGTACATATATTAAAATAATATCAACAGTTTGCTTAAAGATATCTATTTTCACAGATTGTCGCATCATTTATAATCTTAGTAAGATAAGAATTAACTATTCATGAATTTATAACTCAGCGCAACATAATAGATCTAACTCACAACTTATGAGATTGAATGCGAGGAAGGAGGGGCGCGTGTTAGGGTCGCGGTGGGGTCGTAGCATTCATTAAATTATTTCGCCAATTGTCATTTCCTGATTTAACATTCGTTATTTTTTATTCGTTATTTTATAAATAGTCATAATTATTTAGTCATAAATTATATAACTTAGGCGATTAATAGATATATATTTTAATTAAACAATATTCCAGCATTTTTATGGAGGCGAGATTATTTTAATGGCCAACGAAAAATATGCCCTAAATATACGTAAAAATTGAAACCGTTGTAATTTTTATCTTATTAAAACATAAAAAGAGAATTTATATTTCATAAAAGTTGAAGCTTCGTTTTTGTTATTTACAGCCTTTTGCGTATTCATTAGGAATTTTAATACTTATTTTTTTATCGTTTATATTCTCAAACATGAATATAAATTACAACACAAAGAGTTATTAGCCTCAATCTTTTGTCCCTAATCAGGCAGGAACGGCGAAATTGTACTTTGAAAGTCATAACAAACAACTTTATAACAACGACATTGTTTAACAACTCCACAAAACAAACACGAAGCCACAATGTGAACCGTTAAGCACGTTGAAATGAATCTTGAAGTTCACAAATTATACTCTCTATTATTTCTCCTGTGTAAAATTAGTGAAAATGTTGCTTTACTTAGTTTAAATTCAAGTGATGATAACCCTTTATTATCAAAGATATTACAATTCGTGGATAATGCAACGAACAATGGAAATTTGTTTGAAGTGACATTAAAATTGCTAGATAGTGTTTGTGTGTGTATGGAAGAAGCTATAAAAAGAAAGCAAAATGTAGACATTGATAAAAATTCTTTGCATACCGAAGAAGACAATGAAGGAAGTCGAATAAATCTTTACAAGAAGACTTTCAATAAAACTTGTATCAATTTGAAAGAAGAACTAAAAGATAAAATTAAAAGAAAGCATAACATAGAAGATGATGATGCATCACTAAATAGACGCTTAAACAAATATAATCATATAAAAGAAATTCGTGATGACACAAAAGTAAAAAGATATTACGCACTTTTATTTAAATTTCTTATAGGCACTCAAAAGTATCACAAATATAATATCCAAAGACATAACTTATACAAAAATCAATTAGTATTGGACAGTGAACGTGAACGAAGTGTAATAATTATTATCACTTTACATCCCAACTCAACGGGATCTGAAATTAAAGACCCAAAAACAATTAACGAGTTCTTACTGAATCAAACACTTCACTCACAATCTGTTATAGATATAGACATTATCAACAAAAGCATTGCTCAGAAGAACGATGAAATATTTAAATTAAGTCATGTTGAAAAATGCAACCTATATTCTATATATCTATTCATACTAAAAAGTAAACAAAAACACAGAGTCAAAGTTTTGAAACTTTTATCAGTAAAAGGTACAATAAAATTATACATAGATGTTCTAACAGGTGAAGAAGATTTTGATTTTTATACCAAATGCTGCCTTAATAACTCCTCGTTCAATTCATGTGAACATAAAATTTTAAATGGATTTTATGATGAAGAAGCGGTTACACTTGCAGAAGAAGAACAAGAAATGGAAACTTATAAAGACATTATATCTAATATTAAGGAATTAGTAGAACAATTCGGCAAGAAAGAAATTAAAAATATTGTTACTAGATAATATTCTAGACGATTCTAACTACAGAAGTGATTGCAATTTAGAATACATAAACACAAGAGGTTACTCCAGTTCAACTACTATACATAGTAACAATAATACTCTATTACGAGGAATATACAAATTTCCACTTAAAAGTTCGCACATACTAAATCCCTACAATTTGGCACCACAAAAATACTCAATTATAAATGAAACGGAACCAACATTATCCAGCATTAATAATCTTGTCACTTTAAAGGATACACAAACTAGTTCCAAACTCAGATATTCTGCTACAGCAAGGTCTGGAAATGAAGCACTAACGATAATGGGGTCAACAACACCATCAAGTATAGTAAATTTTATGACAATGAATGTGACGCAAGATGATTCAAACATATTGTCTATAATAAATAGTGACCATGGTTTAAAAAAGGATACTACTCTTATAAAATTTCCTAGTAGATCAACTAAAACTCTAAAAGAAGGAAATATAATAATAGATCAACACAAATCGACAATGCCGGTATCAACATATAAATTCAGGAAGAAAGAAAAAAATACATTGCGTGCAGAAATAAAAGAAAATAATTATAAAGACAAGTCCACTACCCGAAAAATAGCCTTAATTAAACCATCTGGGATCCATGATTCTATAGACAATATTATTAATTACATACCGCACAATAATTCAAAAAATCTCTTTAATAAACTGATAACTGCAAATAATCAATCTAGATTTGTAAATGAAAAAGACGGTACTTTGTATCCAAGAAGAAAATCAAATACAAATAAATTTACAATGAAACTAAATACTGAGAAACCATCAAGTTTTATTGATATAAACAATTCTACTATGGATGTTTTCTGCAAGACTTCACAATCCACTAACTCTCAAATTTATAAAAACAGCAACAAAACATTGAGTAACCCAAGCCTAATAAATCCAACATCCATTTCAACACAATCATTACTTACAGGAGAGAAAAAGTCTTCTATGGACTTAAAAGATAAACATTTTCATCAAGCGAAATCAACAAAACCATTAATGACGTTCCATTTTAATGATAGCATAAATAGACAATACTATCAATATACTACACCTAGACTTAACAATGAAAATATAGAACCAAAAGAATACGACAATAATACTAGGAGTAATGCTAAATATAATCAAGAAATATACAAATTTCCATTTCAAAGCTCACACAAGCTAAGCCCTTACAATTTGGCACCACATAAATTCTCAATTATAAATGAAACAGAACCTACATTATCCAGCACACATAATCTTTTCACTTTAAGAAATACATTAACTAATTTGAAAAGCAAAAATTCTGCCACAGCAGAGTTTGAAAATGATGCACTAACTCAAAAGGGGTCCACAACATCAAATATAGAATATGCTGTGAAAATCAACGTGACGCAAGATTATCCAAACATATTATCCAACACGATAAATAATGAACTAGATATTAAAAAGGATACTACACTTATATCTCTTGATAGATCAACTAAAACTCTAAAAGACATTAGTATTATAATAGATCACCACAAATCGACAATACCGGTATCAACATTTAAATTCAGAAAGAAAGAAAATAATACATTGCATACAGAAATAGCGGAAAATATTTATAAGGACAATTCCACTCCCCAAAAAATAGCCTTAATTAAACCACCTGGGAATTATGATTTTATAGTGAATACTATTAATTACATACCACATAATAATTCAAAAAGTCTCTTTAACAAACTGGTAACTGCAGATAATCAATCTAGATTTGTAAATGAAAAAGACAGTACTTTATATACACGAAGAAAATCAAATACAAATAAATTTATAATGAAACTTAACACTGAGAAACCGTCATGTTTTAGTCAAACGGAATCAACACAACCATTAATGACGTTCCACTCTAATGATAGCTTAAATAGACAATACAATCAATACACTACACCTGGATTTGACTATGAAAATATTGAAACAAAAGAATACAATAATACTAATAAGAGTAATATAAAATATAATCAAGATAAAACTTTTACACCTGCATCTTCTGTGACAAATAAAGCTATAATCCTAAAAGACTACAATAAAACCAGTATCATAGATACTCCGCAAGTTACTGACATTTCAACACTATTTAGTGTTACAAACAATATCACAACAAGTTTGAATGTTTTGTTTGAGCCTTCAAAATTTATACGGGCTGGCAGTTATGTAACAAAAATGCAAAATGCCTTTAATCAGATTACTCCAACATCAATTAATACAAGATTAACTTTTGTATTTAGAAACACAAAATAAACAATCAATATCTACAAAACCACCAATAAGCTTCGATGAACTAAATAACAAAATAATGGAGCAATATCACTCTACTACACCAACTATTTTTAATACAGGCTTAGCGATAAGAAAATTTGATAGGAATGTAATAGAAGAAAACAAAATAGTGAATTATAATAACATGATGAATGAAGAAATAAATATTACTGTAAACTCAGAAACAATTGAAAATGATAATATTACGATAGGTATTATTACAACTACTACTGCTTCGAGTGAAGTGACACGTTTAGATACAACAAAATCTTTAGAAAAGAAATTAGATAAAAAAATATCTAAAACTAAATTAAAAGTTAATTCGTCTACCAATTCAATGAAGTTCATAAGACCAACTGAAATAAACGTTTCTATTTTGACAGATTTTTCAACAAAATCAGAAAGCAAAGAACCTGTTCTTAATTTTTTGAACGAGCCCTTAAGGAACCCATTATATCAGAAATCTTTATGGCAAGTTTTGAACAAAACAAAGATGACAGAATCAGATATAATAAGTAATATTAGCACTACCACAAATTACTTTTTTAACAATGATACAGAGTTTCCGAAATCTATTGAAATAAAGACAAAAAATATACCTTCAAAAAATCCTATAGAAACACTTGTTACGAAAGATCCACTTATGCAAGAAATAAGATTTCCTAAAAATACAACCCTAAATTTAGTTAATCAGTCTTTTATACATAGAAAAGACACGAATAATATAACAAGCTATAAAGTTTTCATTGATCCTCACGTGTCGAAATATACAAGTAAAAAAATTACAACTACTGGCATTCATCCTCATAGGAGAAGTCTTAAGAAAAGTGCTTTAAATGTTATTGAAAATATGTCCACTCCAAATAATACTAAGGATCTACAAAAATTTGTATTGCAGACAATAATACCTGCAACGCGGACTAAATTCGAGCCTCACAACATCTGAAAGTTCTCTTGACCAACTACTAAGAAATGGTAACGATAATATGATTAATGAGCAACAAGATAAATTAAGTTTGTCAAATAGCAATCACAAAACTGAAAACACAACCAGCTTGTCAAAAGCAATTAAAAATTTTGACATATTTGATGGTGTGACTGTAGGTAACACTGTAGGTGTGACTGAACCTATTATACGAAACAAAACTAGGCCGAAAGAAAGAAAAGGCAATAAAACAAATTCATCAGTTCAGCCACCAATTAAAACTTTAAGTGTCACTACGAATTTAACTTCCAATATGTCATCACTTGATCAAGAAATAACTTTAAAACCAATGAAAAGTGTTAATGAAGTTAAAACTTTAATGTATTCAAAGAAATATAGAAGAATTAATAATGAAAATACTACCATGCATAATTTTAGAACATCCTCAATATTTAACAACGTCTCAGAGAAAAGTACCTTCTTAAGTAATGTTGCTACTACGACACGAATAAGTATATTTAATACGACATCTATGAATAATAATCTTACTTTATCATCGCCAGCAGATAGTGATATCCACGAATCATTTACATATTCACCTCATGTAGTGAATGAGTTGCCTAGAAACAACACACTACAAGGAATGTTGCGAACTAAGTTTAATAATTCAGTTACCTTACCAAATACTAATGAAAAATTGTATTACAATAGAAAACAAAATATATTACCAAACGAAAATACAACACTTGCTTATAAACTAGGACTGCTAAGAAACAAAGAATGGATGGTGACAAGTTTCTTACAAGAAAATGACAACAAATTCATCAAACAAACTTCAACAAATTTACCTATAATTGATGATGAAACCCATGCAACTAAATCATCCTTTGTCGTATTTGAAACTACAATAAGTAAACCAATCTAGTCCAAAAACCCAAACCGTTGACAAAATTTATGCTAACCAAACTAATGGTAAAATTGAAAATGGTCCAGATACTCAAGAAAGGACAAAGAACAAATTATTAAAAATAATAAGGAAAGACTTAAAAATTCCTCATACCATAAACTGTACCACAACACAAAACAACTTGCAGCAATTTTCTGATCAAAGATCTACACAAAATAGCTTATTATTTTTTAGTGACCTAACTAATACTTTGAAACTTGAAAATCCTTCACAAAATGAAATTCTCGCAAGAAAAGGTCAGAAGTATTCGAATTATATAAAATTTCAAAATGGAGGTGACAATGGAACAATGTCTTCTTCTTTACCTTTAAACATCAGGACTAACCCTGGTGGAATTTCTTTACAAATTGATAAATCAACAACTGTCTATGTAGAGCATGAAAAACGATCATCAAAAATAATTCTACAGCCAGTTGATAATAAGCCTATATTAGAACGTAATAATTCCAGTTCAAATCTTCGTCAATTAAAAAAATTACCAAGTAAAAATGAAATAATTCCAATCTTGATTCCAAAATTAGATAACAATATTCGTAAAAACGGAAACACTAATTTCATCAAACATAAAATTATTAAAAAGGTACACAAAAATGAAAATAGAGAAGGAGGTTATATTAAAGAAGGTCAGAGATATGTTACATTATTTGTAACAGACTCCATAAAAACTTCAACTAAAAGCTCTTCGAAATTAAATAATGAAATGAAAATCACAACTGCCTTTTCTCCTATTATTGCAAATACAAAGAAGGGCTTAAACAGTACAAATATCTCATCTACACCAAATATCTTGCATTCTAGACGAAAGTTGAGTAATTTAACTATTTCTGACAAAGATTTTAAATATATACAGAGCTCTAAAAAGACCACAGGTGATTATTCTGAAAATGTGAAAGCTCAAACTACTCCACTTTACAAAAAATTTTTAAATTCAAATGCAACAAATGTTAATATTTCGAAATATGAAACAATAAAATTATCTTATCCTATAAATACACTATACAAAAACATCACAAGAACTGTTTTAAATCAAATTATTAATAAAACAAGCCCATTACACTTATTTACAAGTAATGCTGAAGAAGTAAAACCAAATAAAGAAATATTTAAAAATCCATTTACCACAATTAAATTTACAAGAAACGTCAAAAAACCTCCAGGAACATTTAAACCCACCCTCTCAATTAATAACAATTTGACGAGAAGAAAATTTGATAAGCCCACAACTCAGATTTCAAGTTCCTTACACCAGCCATCAGTAACAAAAAAATTGAAAATTATAAATACCAAAGAATATGATAATGCTAATAGGATAAATTTAGCTGAGGTTGCAAAATGGCCAAAACAGAGCCAAAATTATCTTTTGAACGCAACCCGTTCCTCTATACATGTTGTTGATAAATTGCTACAGACTTCTTACTTATTTAAACATACCGATGTTGAACCAACAACAAAGATGAACATTCCGTTATTTAATGTAGGAAAATCAGAAGGAATAAAAATTAAAAATATAAAAAGTTCACTTCCTAGTGAAAAGATTAAATTTCTAGAGCAACAAAATACTATGGCAAAATTAATAACGTCACCTTCGGTGTATACGGTTCAAAATCTTCAAAAATCAATACAGTACAATTATCTCGAAAAAAATGTTACTACTGAAATAAATAAATTTCAGAAAACAACTTTATCATTATTAAATAATACTATGAGTGATGTTTATGATTCGAGGAATAAGAAGCACTCTACATTAAATTTCAAAGAAAAAAATTCAGACGTAAAAAATAGTACTCTTAAACTCGTTTCGTTTGGTACACAAAGTCATAATCCAGACTACAAAATTATGACAAACGCACTAAAATATGATATAAATACGACTAAACGCAAGCACCAACTATACGACAATATAACAGAGAAAATAAATTATATCACTACTAAAACGTTTTACGTAACGACTAGAAATGCTAGTCTATTGCAATTCAGAAATTCAAACGAATCCAACTCGTATTATGGCACCAAGAATAACGAAAATATAACAGATAATAAAGTAACTACAAAACCAATTAAGTTGAGTCAATTTACACAGGATGTTTCTCTAACTACATTTAACAAACAAAATAACCTAAATACCAGAACACCTTGTAATAACGAAAGCAATCAAAATCTTAAGCAGTTTATTAGAGTTAATACTAATTTATCAACTAAAGGTCACATCTATGACCATATATTAGAAACTACAGAATCATTACACAACGCAGTACCTTATGAAAAGAACTATACTACGTCTGCAGTACTTAAAGCAAACATATCAGATAATGGTGGTTTCAAAAATCTTACTAATAAATTCACTGTAAATTTATCAGCAGCTTTTTCAACTGGCACAGGTTTTCACAAAACTCTTTTTAATAACAATGTGTCATATCCAACACAACAAGACAGTACAACAAAAATGACCCCTAATGCAACTAATGTCCAGATTTATAATAAAAACAATATTTGTGATACAAAGTCTATGCTTACATTTTTAAAGTTTCTGAATATAGTGTATCTGTTGGGAGGGTTTTGTGCGCATTATGCGTGAAATGAGTTTCGTCAGACCGTAGAGCCATTGTTGACCTTTCAGTTCCTTCGTCGGTATAGAAATATTGTACACTTTTCCACAAAATGTTACAATGGCATGAAGTCTGAGCTGAGCTCACAAAGATATTTATGAAAACAAATTATATTGTAACAATAATTTTATTAAAGCTGACGTTTATTAAAAGTAAAGTGCTTTTAATTTTTCTAACGACTTGATTTTCATTAAATTTCGTTGCTCTGGGGAAATTCGCACTCACATCATAAAGTGTAATGTTTAATAGACTGCTATTTTAAGCAAAGCAAGCTCAATTTCTTAGAAAGTAAATGTTATGATGAAAGTTTCGTTACGTGCAGAGTTCGAACAGTTTCTTGAAGGTTGTTGAATTAATGCGGGCGCCTTAATATACTTATATTAGATGCGAGTTTCATAGATATTTAATATTACTCATGTTATCCAGATAAAGAAATTTATTTAAATTTAATTAACTAAAGCCCTGACACAATGTGTTTATTAATGCAGAATATTCTTATCGGATCTTGTAAGGCTTTTCCTATTGGGAAATAACCTTAATCAGCTTTCCTTAAGTTGTTGGTTATGCATTCTAAGCAGAGGTCTTCAGCTCAGAAGTAATTTCACTTCTGCTGTATGTTTGCGTCCGACGGAAGTCAGTATTGATAGATTTGAACATTTATTCCCTTGAGTTATTACCGATTTCTCTAAAGTGCTCGAAATTACTAAATTTTTCATCTTAATGGATTTGAAGAACTGGTTTTTATTCTCAATTTTACAGAATTCTTAAACATCGAAAGTATTTATGGGTTAGTATGTATTAAATAGATTATAATCTTTAATGTTCTAGTAAAAGCTTATTCTTATCGCACGTTAGGCTTGAGTTCACAATTGCGAAGGTCTGAGGGGCAAGTCTAGGCTGATCTTATCATTTTCTAACTTAAGGTCGTCCTTTAAATAGTTATTAAAAATACTATTAATAATATAAAATAATAAGACCTGTAATAAGTGATCCTATCATTTATTATGATTGGATAATATTCGAATAGATTTCAAATTGTCAACCTATCCAAATAGTAATCTAATGAAATTCAAAAGAACGAGTAAGATGGAATATATTGTTACAAATTATTATCGATTGATTGAGCAGATTTGTATTCAAGTGCATTTATTGCCTTTATCCTAGCATCTGGCCAGTGTAAATCGATTTTTATGTGTCTTGTGTTGAATTCATAAAGGTTTAAACTATTGCGGATTATTTTCAAGGTCATATTGACCCAGATTACAACCCCGTGTGTTTGTTTCATTTTCCACCGCAAGCCTTGTTTGTTCAGTTTGTGAAAACAATAAGCCGTAAGTGAAAGAGTGAACGGAGTTTTCCAAGGACGGCGTGATTGTGAACTTGTATTTCGCTCCCACAGCACGAGGACAATAACAAGGTTATAAAGGTTACAATTTAATGTTTCTAAAATTAGGTACTAATATAAGGTTCAGTCCAAATCGAGCGGTTACATAAGTGGAGGCGGGGTGTAGCCTGCTGAAAGCTTACGTAAGGATGTCTGGAAGTTTTACTGCGAATGTTAGGGCTATTTTAATTCGGGTCCCGTTGTGGGGAAGCCACCCTAAACATGTTGTCGAGACACGCACATTACCATGGATGCAATTCGCTTTTGAGCCGGCCAACGCGTGTTGTAATTTCGCTTTTGAAATATACAAAAAATTGAACCAAGGACTATTTAAATTATTTAATAACTGACTATCCTATAACAACCTTTAATTAATTAGTTTTATGCGAAAAAGTTTTTACTTCGAGAGTTTTTAATTGCAAAAAAGTTAAAAAAGAATCTCGTTAGCCGGGCGTTCAATTTCTTTCAGAGTTCGCAAGCTGTGAAGCACTGAACTCAATTGCTTTGCAAATACTCGCGTAGTGGACATCAGTCGGTCTCCTCGTCGTAATCCCGTCCAACGTCAATATTTACCTCAACAACGGTGGCATTTGTATTAACACTGTGGAATCAATGTACTTCCCGCCAAAACAACCGTTAACCATCACAACAACGCTCAATCATATACGCATCACCGGTCTTTCTTTATATAGAAATTCATACACTGCGTGAGCACACTATAACTTTTCCCACTTTTGAACTCCACGTTGATAACGAAAGGTTCACTCCCGCGACAACAGCTGGCATGTACGTTCGGCTCGGCGGTCGGCACGCAACTAATGCTGCGGGTGCTGGTGGCGGCTTCCGAACTTGAATTTCGAGGCCTCTGTGGGCATAAGTGTACGCTAGTGCCAAAGGTCGTAGTTTTTCGTAGCGAACGAAGGAGAAAGTTTCGTTTATTTCTACTTTTTCTCTCGATTTCATTACTTTATATTGCTAATGAAATTTTGTTTTCGTGACATAAAAAATATAGCGGTGTAAGCGGAAATTGTGGTGATAAAACAAGAGTAAAGTGTACTTTAATGAAGTGACTGTGTTTTTTAAGTAAATTAGGTAAGAACTTAACATCCGTTATGTCGGTATTACATGAGGCAACCTGCGTGTTTAAAATATCCGTCCTTGAAATGGAAATAGCGTGCTCTTGTAAAAAGAACTCTTTACTTTTTAAATAACAATAGTTAGTATTGAGACATTTCTAATTAAGTAAAATCTTACTATATTTTAAGATACATAATAAGTTTTTGTAAGCATCTAAGTGAGGCAGGTTCAATTTTGCGTACGCCTATATTTGTTTGCGACTTTCACTAAATAAAATTCTGAGGAAAAGAATATAAAATTTTCAAGTATAATTGTATTTTAAGGAAGAGATACAAA
>DVRM01000109.1:0-12890 GCA_018232405.1 Junonia genoveva | reverse complement strand
GTGACTCGAAAACTGATTTGATCATCCTAAAGTAATTTTGAAGCCTGAGTTTGTAACATCTTTTTATTTATGACAGGTGTTTTCTAGATAATTTATTACTATTTTATTTAATTGACTATACAACCTAGTTTAAAAATTGATGCATGAGAAATTATATATTTTTTTTAAGAAATAATTTTCTTTTCTTAATAATCTTGTGAATGGGTATGTTCACACAGCAGTAAACGGGGTACATTCATACAGTATTTTTGTATTTAAGTTTTTAAAATTGAAGTGAAATCATAATTTATTTTGCCTTACATAATAATATAAATTGCATAGAAATTACAAGAAAAAGGGAATTAAATGCCGAGTAGTGGATAACAGGCAATGATAAAAGTTATCATTAAATTTTGGAAAAAAAAACTTTCTTTGGAGAAATCAAAGTCAAATATGGAGTTATAGAAATAAAAATCCTACGAACATTTTTTTGATTAGGTAAACTTTGATAGATACCCAACTTCTGGAAAAGGAGATCGAATCAAATAGACGTTTTTAGCCACAGTAAAGTCTGCGAAGTCATCAGCACAGAAATAATCATCTTTTGTATAATCATCCGCTGTCCCGCGTGTGATTTTGGCCGGTGGAAGCTTGTTACAGGAGGGCAGAGAGGGCAGGTCTTGCCCTCCTCACATCTTTCGCTGGAGATACAATGCCATTCAAAGAACCGCCTTCCTCGTGGTCGTATAAAACGGATGAAACTGGTTCTCACGCACCCACGGCCGGATGTAATGATTATGGATTAATTTGCGAAAACATTGTGTTTTAATATTTTTATTTTTGTAATTAATTAAACAATACACGCTCAACTTGTATTTTTTCTCACATGTCCATAGTCTGTATGAAAGTGCCCCGCATGTGGGGCACATTCATACATTTTCCAATTTTTTTTTAAACTCTTACCAAAAGCCACACAAGTGTTTCTACACAAATCAAATATTTTAAATATATAGACAGATAGTTAAACTATTAGTTTTTAGAGAATAGATACAGATATTGATGTTACAAAAAGCTCTATAAAACCAAATATATAAACTGTATGAAGCTACCCCATCTTCCCTATATGTTTTTACTATTAGATATTGGTATTCAAAAAGAGGTGGAAAACATATATCATAATACAGTTATTTCAAATACGTTCATAACAGATGATAGATTGATGTTTAGATGCATTTTTATCGTTCTTTTACACATAGATTATGGAACTGACTTGGTGAAGTTTTGCAGGCGTGGCTCATTTACTTCTGTGTCCAATATATATGTAGGTAGGTCATTATGTCTGATTTTCTATGTCACTGTATAGAACATTTCCCAGAAATATGAATACACTGTTAATATACTATAAACATGATCACTTCCCAAAATAATTTATTTGGTACCTAAATCTTGTCGCTACATGATTGACGACATTTTTTATATGAAAAGTGAAAACTCTTGCAATATTGTATTTGTTTCTTCGATCTCAATTAAAACTTTAAAGTTATTGGTGTTTTAGTTTAACTTAAAATATGTTTGGAATAAAAATATATCCAATGAGAATAAAAAATAAAAATACAACATAAAAGTAATATTAAACTTCGCCTCTTATTTAATAACAAGAAAATTTAATATAAAATTTTACATCAATAAGTTCGAAATTGTTCTGAACAATTTATAACATCAAAGTTCTTTAAAATGTCTGTTGAAACTAACGCGACTTGCAGACAGGAAATGAAGTTGAAAATGAATAATCAAATTGACATGAAGACGAGAAAATTTAATTTCAAGCTCCTGATCGATATGAGGCGTCAGACATTGCATTCTAACAACTGAACAAATATTGTGTTTTACAGCTTCGATGCGAGTTTTATGCCGCTATATTTCAGCGAAGAGCTTGTATAGAACCTACCAACTCGTACCATCTAATGAATTATACAAGCTGACCCAATTTTCTTGTTTTGGAATTCGAAGTTTCGCTCCCATGTTTTTCGCTTATGTAGCTATTATCAAATTATAAGATTATCATGTTTTAATATAACATTGCGTCAAAGATTACTTAGATCAGAAATACAAAGATAAAATACTTTTGATATTAACTCTTTTACTGTCAAATGAGTGTTTGGTATAGATTTCGCGCTTAATCTGTTATATAACTTTTGCAATTTTAAATAACAGATCTTATTGCAATATCTAAGAAACCACAAGCGGACGACTTCTACTTTAACATATTTGAAATGGAGGTACAATATACATGTACAATCTGTTTTAAATTTCTAATTTAACCCTTAATCACTGACGTACGTACGTGGTACGTCGGCCGAATGATTGTCCATTCGAAAGTTCAATTTGGGTGGGAATTTCTGAATGTCCTTCTTGGTACCTTCGTAGTCACCTGTGACATGTGTGTTACGACAAGAAGCGAATGGCTGCCACTTTTCTAATTAGGTAAATTTCGGGTGAGGCCGCGAACGTGCTGCGAAAGCGATCCCGTTGCCCGTAGGTTTTTAGTGAGTGCAATCTCACATAACCCGACATTAGACCCAAGAGTCGGGTATCTAGGAAGATTTACCCTGCGTCAACAAAAAAAAAGTAGATAAATTTGATTACGGATACGTTTGTGGTACATACGGCAGTGTTAGTTTGACTTTTTTGAAAATATTTATTTTTGCTTTTTAGTAAATATAATGGAATAATTTCATCTTCTATGCCATCTACGCATGAAATAAGTCCTGTTCAAGTAAATACAACGATGAAATAATAGATATTTGACATAATAAATCAAAAAATCAGCTGTATATGAAAATGACTACATACAATCACGTTGATTACACTTATAATTATCACGACTATATATAAAGTGATTAATCACGACTTCAAAGGAAGAGTATTATGGTGGTAAAGGGTTTTCGGCTCGTGATTTTGATTACGCATCTTCTGAAGACCATACCTATAGATACCATGAAGAATTTTATATATATTTCAATATTAAACGTCGCAAAACCCGATAAACACGTCTGCTTGCAGTGCTCAAAAACCGACTTCTAGTAATTGTTGTTAAAAGTGCCTAAAACTATAATTATCGGCAATTGTGTTATTTCTTTTATTAAGACCGTCCTCAGTAATTATAATAATAAAAACTATAAAAGAAGTTCCTTTTGTAAAATTATTTTTTTTTAATGAATTATTTCAAAATGTAGGTATGTATTTTTTATTTGATTACCAGTGTGGTTATAAACGAATAAATATTTAACTGTGATTGTTATTAACGATTTTCGTATTTAACCTATTTTATTAGAATGTGTCCTATTAAAAAGGTAGCACTGATTATTTATCAAAATTACACTTTATTAATGCATCACAGTTTTTTAAAGTAACGTACCTACGTATGCCATACGAACGTCAGTGTTACACAACAAAATGACACGTCAGTGGGTAAGGGTTAAACCCAAAAAAATCTAGTTACAAGATATACACATTGGTACGTATATAAAACGACCGACCGGAGTGATACCACGTGTTAGCGATTTAATTTTAAATCAATTTTTATTCTGTATAATTGCAACACTTATGAAAAATAATAATTAAATTTGTGGGTAGATGAGATAAAAAAGGGTAATAGAGAGAGACATGATTAAGTTAGAACGAAAGTGGCTCGATTGTAAAAGATTTTAGATATTTAAGTAAGATTGTAACAAGTTTAATAACAAATAATATAAAGTGATTTGTATATGTATGTGAGTATTATTTCAAAACCATTGAGCATTCAACATATCAGAAGTGGTAAGACCGTGCGAGAAAACAAAGAAGGTATGTAACTTTTATTACCAATTTAAAATCATCGAATTCACAAAGGTTTAATAATGTATATGTATAAATATATACAGAAATAGATAGTTTCATTAAATATAATACAACGTGATAATATCTCAGTATTCAAAGTCTGTCGGAATGTATGAAGAGAAATAGGTGTATAGATAATATTATTAATGCTATTATTAAAAAAATAAAATAAAATAAAACATATTAAGGTTAAATTTATGAAGTATACCTACCTAAAATATGATAATATTTAAAATAGAAAAGTAAAACATACAGATGTCAACATAATATTTTATTAATATTTCTTATTGCTATTGTCATTTCAATTTGTTTTTTAAAATATAGCTTCTGCAAAATTAATGTTTTGTGTGTGTTTTATTAATGAAATGCATT
Organism: Junonia genoveva; assembly: GCA_018232405.1. Taxonomy (NCBI): domain Eukaryota; kingdom Metazoa; phylum Arthropoda; class Insecta; order Lepidoptera; family Nymphalidae; genus Junonia; species Junonia genoveva. The sequence continues at coordinate 8,660 of DVRM01000109.1, read as the reverse complement.
TTTTGTTTGCAATCTCTTCCTATATTAACACTCTTTAATTTAACACATGTTACCTATAATAAATATCTATCTATACATATGATAGTCTCCCTAATTTATTATACTTATAATCATTTATATAGGAGTATATATATACATAATATAATATATAATACATATACATAAATATGTCATCTACCTCGGCGTATACACCTCCGTTACGAGATAGTATGGAAAAAAGAAAGTCTAGGAGTTCAACTCGTAATCAAAATTGTAAACGACGGAGATACGATTTGAGTCGCAGCAGACCATCGAAACGTCATATGAGCAAACGAGACAGTTATCGTCAACGATCACGTAACCGGTCACCAACGAATACGAATACTACTACTTCTAGTGAGGAATATAATTGCAAAACCAAACGTCGTAAATATCAATCGCGGGGTTACCGTAAAGATTATCGAAAATCGTCAGATACAACGAGTCCTTCTAGCAGTATAGATTCTAACAGTTCTGATTGCTCCAATCATATCGAGGTTCATAATCGTCAACATAATCGTCATAGCACAACTGACAGCGTATCATCTCGTAGTACAATCACACGCAGAGGAAGATCTCGGTATCGTAAAACTTATAAGGACAAAAGGATTAATAAAACATCTAGGAATCGGTATCGATCAAGGTCTAGGTCTTTTGAAAATAATGATTTCTTTAAAAAATTTGCGAAGCTTATTGACAATAAACGCAGTACTTTTGAGGGAGCTCATAATGTTTTACCAGAATTTGACCCGGATGCAAATGCACAAACGGCTACTGATTGGATTCGCAAGGTTAATGAAACTGCAGCTATTTACAATTGGAGTGAAAAACAGATAATTTATTACGCGATACCCAAACTTTGTGGTTATGCTCGAAAGTGGTACCAAGGGCAAAGTACATTAAACCTAAGTTGGCGGCAATGGCAACGCAAAATTCTCAGGACATTTCCGGACGATAGAAACTATGCGGACCGATTATATGAAATGCTCGAAAGACGGAGTAGGAGAGAAGAATCATTAGAAGAATATTTCCACGACAAAGCTAGGCTAGTCAAAATGTGCGGTATTAAAGGTAGAAATGCCGTTGACTGCATAATAAATGGTATATTTGATAATAATATAAGACTAAATGCTCAAGGATCCAGTTTTAAAAGACCTTCACAATTACTAAAATATTTACGACGTATATCGAAGAAACTCTCCGGAAATGTACGAAAATTAATTCCAGAAAATAAAAATATTGGAAACAAAGAAAGTAACTCTAATAAAGTAGTTATGTCTAACAAACCAATGGGTACTGGCTCTCGAAGTAGATTTAAGACGGTACGTTGTTATAATTGCTCCGAAATTGGTCATACAGCTCCAAATTGTTCAAAACCAATCAAGAGATGCGATAGATGCCATCGTTTGGGTCACGAAAGCTATGAATGTCAGCAGGATAATGGCAACAAAGCAAATAATACGAAGGAGTCGACAGAGGTTAAAACAGAAATGAAAAAGGTATTACAAATCACAAAGGAAGACAAATTAAATGGCAAGTATTTCAAATCTATAAAGTTAAATGGTATTCTAAGGTCGGCCTATATTGATTTTGGAAGTCAGTGTACACTAATAAAAGAAAAAATAGCTTCTGAAAGTAACTTGACACTCGATAAAATTGGTCTTCCAGTAATTAGAGGATTTGCGCTTGGTTGTGTTTCACCTCTCGGAAGAGTTCAAGTAAACATTGAAATAGATGCAGTAACAGCTATCGTGGATGCATTTGTTGTTACTGATGATTTATTAAGTACAGACGTTTTAATTGGCCAATCGCTCACAGAACTACCGACAGTAACAGCGATAAAAACTAATACTCAATTGACTTTATATTGTGATGATTCCATGATGGACTGTATTAATGTTTATAATTCCTTCGACGTGAATATAGAAGGATTAAAGAGTCTAACTGTATATACTGATAAAGAGTATACCGGTAATCTATTTATCCCTGGTAACGTGTGTTTAAAACCCGGACATGAGTATATTACGTTACAAGGTGTTTTTTGTTTTAAAGAGGGCATTGGACAAGTAATTCTCATCAATGTATCTGCAAAATCTTTGAAATTCGACAAAGATAAGATTATTGCACGTGCTGTAAAGTTACCTGAGATAGAATGCAATAGAGTTACCGAAAAAAATGTAAACACTATTAATTTATCCGATTATAAAACTACAGATGATTTTACTACGTATAAAGAACCTATCACTATGGATATGCTAAATGTTGGCCCTAAAGTATCAGATGAACAAAAATATCGACTTTTGGAATTGTTAAATAAGCATCGTAATTGTTTTGCGTTCAATATGCAGGAACTGGGTTTGACAAAAATTAGCGAAATGACGATACGGCTTAATGATGATAATCCAGTAACTTATAAACCATATCGTCTTCCATACAGTGAGAGGGCTATTGTTAGAAAAATGGTGGGTGAATTACTGGCAAATAATATAATAAAAGAATCGCATTCTGCATATGCCAGCCCAATAGTTCTAGTCCGGAAGAAGAATAATGATTATCGACTTTGCGTCGACTATCGGGCATTAAATAAGAAAACAATAAAAGACAGTTACCCAATGCCAGTCATTGATGACCAACTTGACCGCTTAAGTGGAAAGGCATACTTCACAAGTTTAGATTTGGCATCGGGATACTACCAAATACCAGTTAATCAATCATCGCAACACATCACAGCATTTGTAACGCCCGATGGGCATTATGAATATACAAGAATGCCCTTTGGCTTAGTGAATGCACCTGCTGTATTTCAAAATATGATTAACAAGGCTTTGGGTAATAGAAGGTTCGAACTCGCTATTCCATACTTAGATGATTTATTATCAGCAGGCAAAAATTTCGATGAATCATTCAATATGTTAACCGAAATACTAGAATTGTTGGAAAATGCTGGACTGACATTAAACCTTAAAAAGTGCTACTTTTTCCAATCAGAGATAGACTACCTTGGCTATGAAATTTCAGAGTTAGGCTTAAGACCCGGAACTAAAAAAATACAAGCTGTGTCAGAATTCCCAACACCAACGAATGTACACCAGATAAGGCAATTCGTAGGCTTAGCAAGTTTCTTCAGAAGATTTGTCTATAATTTTGCTACTGTGATAAAACCTTTAACTACTTTAACGAAGGCAGACGTGTCCTGGGAATGGGGAACTGAACAAGAAAAATCTTTTGAAGCTATCAAAGCAAAACTTACAAGCAGACCAATTTTAGCATTATACGATCCTAACTTTGAAACGGAAGTACACTGTGATGCTAGTAAAGTAGGCATTGGTGGGGTTTTGTTACAAAGAGCAGAGAGTAACATGCCTCTGCGGGCAGTAGCTTATTACAGTCGACAAACAACACGAGAGGAATCATTTTGGCATTCCTACGAATTAGAAACCATGGCTGTTGTTTTATCTTTAAAAAGATTTCGTATCTATTTAATAGGGTTAGAATTTAAAGTAATGACTGATTGCAATGCTTTACGTGCGACGTTAACAAAAAGGGACTTAATACCAAAAGTAGCTAGATGGTGGCTTATGTTACAGGAATTTAACTTTTCAATAGAGTATAGACCAGGACATAATATGCAGCATGTGGATGCATTAAGTCGCAACCCAGTATTACCGCCGGTCGAACAAGAGGAACTTGAGATTTTAAATATTACTACTCATGATTGGCTACATAGTGTGCAGATGACAGATCCTCGCCTGAAACACATTAAAAGCGTTCTACTTACAACTGATGACGACGTCAAGGAAATTAAAAATAATTATGTCCTTCGTGATGATAAATTATACAGGCGCGTTGGAGGCAAATTAAAATGGGTGGTGCCACATGGTGCACGTTGGCGCATTTGTCAACTGAATCACGATGAAGCTGGACATTTTTCATTCGAGAAGACTATAGAAAAAATAAATGCTGATTATTGGTTTCCCAAAATGAAACGTTTTGTAAAGAAGTATGTTGATGCTTGTATAAACTGCGCATACAACAAAGAACTTACAGGGAAAAAAACTGGGTACCTTAACCCAATTCCGAAATGTAATTCTATATTTCACACCATTCACATGGATCATCTGGGGCCGTTTATAAAAAGTAAACGTGGAAACACTTACATTCTGGGAGTAATCGACGGTTTTAGCAAATTCATATTTATTAGAGCAGTTAAAAATACAAAATCGCGGACAACCATTAAAGTTTTGGAAGAAATATTTGCAACATTTGGATATCCTAAAATAATTATATCTGACCAGGGTACTACCTTTACTTCTAATGAATTTAGGAACTTTGTGAAAACATTGGGTATTAAACATACTTACAATGCTGTTGCTACACCACGCGCTAATGGTCAGATCGAGCGTTATAATAGGACTATTTTAAATGCACTTTCATCAATGAACCACGGCCTTGACGAAAAAGATTGGGATATAAATATAAATAAACTACAATGGAGTTTAAATAACACAATAAATAAGGGGACTAATAAATCACCTGCAGAAATTGTTTTTGGACAAAGAACCACCGGTGAATCAGAAAATATTTTAAAAGGTGCTCTGTCGGATGTAATGAGCCCAATAACAGACAAGGAAAGAGAAGAAATGAGAGAAACAGTTCAAGATACCATTAAGGAAAAACAAAGAAAAATGAAAGAAGCTTTTGACAACAAAAGGGCCCCAACGAAAATATTTAAGGAAGGGGATTTAGTAATGATACCAAACCATAATCCAGAGAAAGGAAAGAGTAAGAAATTGGCACCAAAATTTCGGGGGCCATTTAAAGTAACTTCAGTTTTGGATAAAGATAGATACGAAGTGTCAAGTATAGAAGGTCACAGTAAAAGAAAATATAAAAACATATTTTCTGCAGACAAATTAAAACCTTGGATTAATTTCCAGCTATCTCCACTTGAGAGCGAACAAAGTAGTAGTGATGACGATTCCCAGGAAGTCGAATAATTATTTATTTATTTTAACAATTTTAATCCTCACCTAAGTATCCATATCCTTGCCTGTTTCAGTATAGATTCGTAAGAAGGACAGATCGGTGCTGGCGGAAAGTATCCGGCTGTCAAAGCAAATCAGGTCAAACTATGAAGTGAAATAGCAGACGATGATTTCGAGTGGCAATGGCAGCACTCTAAATAGAAATTGAAGAGCAGGCCGTACCCTCTGGTGGCAAGCGGTAGCTTATAATATAACATTTTTGGGCAGGCCGTATCCCTCTGGTGGCAAGCGGTAGCTTATAATATAACATTATTGGGCAGGCCGTATCCCTCTGATGGCAAGCGGTAGCTGATTATATAACATTATTGGGCAGGCCGTATCCCTTTGGTGGTAAGCGGTAGCTTTGTAACGTTATTGAGCAGGCCGTACCCATTGAGAGGCAAGTGGTAGCTCATTGAACATTTAATGAGCAGGCCATACCCTCCAAATGGCAAACGGTAGCATACTACACAAAGTTTAACCAGGCCGTAGCCCTCGGGTGGCAAACGGTAGCTGATGCTTGACAACATGTATTTCTCGAGTTTGTGAAGTTCGTGAGTGACGTGATGATTAATAAGTGAATAGTGTTAATCAAATACAGAATAACTTGAGTCAATGAAAGTATGGAAAGTGATAATTCAAAAGTGACCAAGCTTTGCGTTTAATATCTATTGCATTTAAATTCTTTGTTTTGGTATTATTGTTATAAAAGTACAGTATTTTTATACAATTTCTAATATAACAGATAATCATGTAGTACTTAAATCTATAACATAATAATGTGATAATAAATAAATTGTACCTAATTGTTTGTAATCTGTAGGTAAATTGTATTTTATTTTCTTTTCTTTCTTTTTCTTTTCTTGAGTTTAATTGGTTTTATTATAAAATATTATATAATAAGCGAAAGAAAGAAAAGTATGGGGTCATACTTGCTTTAGGAAGGCCGAGCCGTGTTAGGAATGAGGCCATTCCTATTGCAGGACAGCCGTCTGTTAGCGATTTAATTTTAAATCGATTTTTATTCTGTATAATTGCAACACTTATGAAAAATAATAATTAATTTTGTGGGTAGATGAAATAAAAAAAAGGGTAATAGAGAGAGACATGATTAAGTTAGAACGAAAGTGGCTCGATTGTAAAAGATCTTTAGATATTTAAGTAAGATTGTAACAAGTTTAATAACAAATAATATAGAGTGATTTGTATATGTATGTGAGTATTATTTCAAAACCATTGAGCATTCAACATTAGGAAAAGATTCTTGTTGACTTAAAATTAAGAGTCGATCAAATGAATTATTTAATTCTGACAGTGTTAATTGGCCACTACTTTTGGAATTTTTGTTTTGAATCCTATTGATAAATCGTAATAGATATGCGAAACAACGTTTTAGTTTGATAAACTTAGAATAATTTACGAAATTGATTAAGTTTTGTTCAATAATAGCTGCGTTTGTTTTTAATTCGGGTAATGGTACCGTAGCCCTTGACATAGTAGGCCATTTGTCCTCCCCCTCAAACAAAAATTTAGGCCCATGCCACCATAGCTCTGAGTCCTTTAACTGAATGGGTTCAACGCCTCGAGATATTGTATGATATAAGACGGCGGGGTTGTGGTTTGTAGGTACATGCCGCCAAGCTAAGCGGTTAGTGTTTTCGCAAATTTCGACGACTCGATTTGCGACGAATATTTTTAAATTGCTACGCTCGAGTCACACCAGTGTATGCATCTTGTTATACGGACTCGAAGCGATTCAATGCAAGTTTTACTTAAATTAGCCGCAAGTTGTGCCGCGCACAACTCGAGCCGTGGTATTGTGGTGTGTGGTGGGTTTTATCGGAGCGACCTTTGATCGAGCGCGTAGTAGGTGAACTCGTACGTTGTTGGAAGCGTCGGTAGACCTTAAATAAATACATGCACCATATGCATAACCTGATGCATCGCAAAACGAATGTAATTCTTTTTTTATGAAATCGCATAATATATAACGAGGAACTATTATTTAAAATAAAATGTTTAAGTTTGCTTGTATGCGCTTCCACTCGTTAACAAGACTGTTAGGAACGGGTTGATCCTATTCTAAATTCAACGTCCATAATCGTTGTATTAATAATTTTGAAAGTATAGTGGACGGTGAAACTAGTCCTAACGGATCGAAAATTTTAAAAGTATATGAAACAAACTGACGCTTAGTACAGGATTCACTCGCTATTGTTGGAATTTGATAAGAAAAATGTAAATTATCGTTTTTTGGATCCCAGCCTAAGCCTAGTGTGCTAGTAGAATTGCTAAGGCTAAGATTATCTTCTAAATTAATAATTGAGTATTTGAAAATAGTTGGTAAATTAGATCGAAACTTGCGTAAATTAAGGCAGCCTAAATGTAAAATCGTTTGAACTGAATTAAAAATGTATGAAAGCTCTTCTTCACTGTTTGCACCGGTAATTAAATCATCGCAATAAAAGTCACGTTGAATTATTGTTTTTATATTGTCATTGTTGCACTCTTGTCCCAGCTGATAAAGACACCTAGTGCTAAGAAAGCTAGCACTGGCGAACTCCATACGTGACCGTATTCAACCCTAGTGTTCTAAGGGGTTAAGACTCATCTTCCCTCCATAAAATCTGCTGAAGACTTCGATCCTTGTCATGGACATTGATTTGACGATACATTTTCTCGATATCGCCCGTGAGAACATATTTGTATAATTGAAATCTTAATAATATGGAGAAAAGTGAGTCTTGAATCGGGGGTCCTATCAACTGGATATCGTTTATTGAAACCCCTGATGTGGTTGGCGCTGAAGCGTCAAAGACAACGCGTAGCTTAGTTGATTCGCTGTTCTCCTGAAGCACAGCGTGATGATATAGAAAATGACCGGATTCTGACGTATTGTCCGATAGCTCCGAATAGTGTCCTAAATCTAAGTATTTACACCTAGAAGATTTTTGTTCATTCCCTATAAATTCCCAAAATAAATCGGCACCTATTGATGTATGAAAAAGTTCATGAACCTCATGAAAAAGTTAGCACTTAAAAATTTCTTTCCAGCTCCAAGAGAACTTCATAGTCGGTTTCGAAATTTCGATATCCATGGAGATCAAGCCGCGCAACTCCACTGGCTTGCTGCTGAGTGTTCACGGGAAGAAAGACTTCTTGATATTGGAGCTCTTGGAGGACCAGGTCGTCGCCAACGTGGACAACGGCAGGGGGCCATTCCAGGCCAGCTACAAACTTGGCAACAAGACACTCTGCGATGGCAACTGGCACAAAATACATGGTAGTTATAATTTGTTTGTTTCCTTTTAAAGTTTTCGTTTTAATTTGAGGGACAGGAGGGGAGGGGGGTTTGGGAAAAACTAAAGATGGTCACCAAGGGGGATATCGAAATCTATTACAAATAGGTTACATGGTATGGGAGCGCTCCCTGAAACGTTTATTGTAGCGAAACAAAAAAATACTCTTTCGATAAATCGAAATTAAATAAAAGCGCTGAAGCGCTTTTCTTATAAATTTTATATTTATTTTTTATATCTGTACTTCCATAATCTATAAAGAGAAAATATTATTTATTTATTTAATTTATTAAATACTTTTATTGTACACCGCACATAT
>DVRM01000108.1:0-12924 GCA_018232405.1 Junonia genoveva | reverse complement strand
AAATTTTAAAGGTTAAATAAATTAATATATGTTCGTTTATTATGAGCAAAACTACGGAACCCTTCATGCGCGTGGTTTGACACGCACTTGGCTAATTATTTCTTATGTTATGTTATGAAGTGGGCTTATTGTACTGTATATTTTATTTAATTTTCGAAACTTATATGAGAATGTCTTTAATTTGAGCTTCAATTATGCATTTTATTTTAATCCCTTATAAATTTAAAAATAAATCTTATGTATCAAACTTACAAGATAGCAAATAACAAACATAGGTAGGTACCTAATATTTTCTTTCGCAGCTTTAAAATCATTGCTTCACTTGAATAGTTTTGTCATTCTATTAACAGAATTGTAACGTTTTCATACAAATTGTGAGAATGAAATACATTTATTTTGAAGATTACCTACTATTTTTATTATTTGATCCCAAACGAACTTAATGTTTATGAATTACCTAAATATTACTATTAGCTAGACTAAAGGCCAAGATTTTAAAACATTCTACAACCCAAAAGAAAATATGGATTACTTTATGTCAGAATACCCATAAAAGATCCTTCGGAAGTATTAGGCGCTAAAAAATGATACAAAAAACAAATATCATTACAGACAAACAACAAAACGGCATGCGTTATTAAACTGCCTAATTAGGCGAAGACAAGCAAATCTCCACATTTCGTATGGCACGAAACATCCTTATTTAGTACATGACAATGATAACAATCTTATAATTACAATTTCTGGATAAAGTATGAGTTCAGTGAACGAGAGATGGGCGTGCGAAATGTCTATTTATGTATTTATGTGGTCGCGACGGGGGTACATGATTTGTTTGGGCACTCAAAAATGTTATACGACGGAGTATGCTCTGATTATACAACCAAATATTGAGTACTGAACTCAATAATTTATTGCTAACCTTTGAATTTTATGATCGTTTTATTGGTTTTTAAAACGAAGAAAGGTATCGTAATTCAAGACAATTAAGGTACAATCGAGAGATGAGTTAAACTTTACATTCTCAACTCGAACTTTTTTTAGAGAGTTTTTGTAATTAGAGATGAGACGCTGAGGTTATGTATGCATGATTTTAAAATAATGATGTAAATATTAACCAACTTGTGTGATGTATATTGAAATTGATATTGTTCTAAATATTTATTGACAAGCTTCGTATATAAATAACTAGCTTTTGCCTACAGCTTAATTTCCATGTTTATATTTTGCATTCAAAAATAATCTCTACAGTCTACACTGAAGAAAAAATATTCCTGCAAAATTTCAAGCTTCTGGCGATTATGGTTCCAAAAATATCGAAATGAGTCACTATATCATAGTAAATATTTTTCATAAATGTATATAGATTGCTGTTTCATTCTTAATTAAAATAACTCAAGTATGTTTCTTAATTGTGCGCAATTATAAAGATGATATAGGTTTAATTATAAGCAATAAAGGTTTTTATATCACTAAAAAATTTAAAGCAAGCTACTAGTATCTCTAAGAAAAAACCAAACTAGTTTTACCATTGCGTACCTATTACACATATTTGAATCTCAAGCTTATGCAAAAAACTATTATTTCTCTCGTTTTGTGCAGTTATAGTGTTTGTAAACGGAATCTGTGGCTTAGATGCGTGGAAAGAATAATAACCATATTGATGTCATTTGAGAAGAAGTAGCGGATTCTTGGCATTGAACTTGGTGCGGGCCTACTTGGCCGGCCCGCCAAATATGCCAGAGTTACGGACCTCGGATAAACGTATGGACATCACATTAATTTATTCTTCGAGAATAGACATTGAACCTCAATTGAATGAATCGATGCACCGTTATGTTAATCCTCGTCATTTATTACAATTTTTGTAAAATTTTATATGTGCAATGAACTTGGATATATTTTTCATATTAATGATATTTGGACGTGAGCTTATGCAAAAGAACTTTTGATGTAAAATCTTGATAGTAATTGATGATTACATTCCAAGAGATTTTATTTAATTAATTAAATGTTTTTTGATAAAATTAAGCGATGATATTATATAAATTGTGAATAAATGATCGTGTGAACTAAAATGGCGGAACTTATGAGACACATTTATTACAAATAGTTAATTATGCTGTAAAAATAACTACCTATATTTTTATTAGTATGATTAAGAATAGGATATTCCGTTCTAGACATAATTATAGACAATTATCTATATTTATCAAAAAGGTATTAAGCTGAAAATATGGGAAAAAATTGTTTTTTTTTTTTTATTTTATTTTATAATTTTTGAGAACTACGTTGTAACAAGATATCATTTAAATAATATCACATTACGATTAAGCTCCATAACCTTCTCTCTAATAGGAGAAGAGCCCTATGTCCAGCAGTGGGATGTATACAGGCTATTACTTTACTTTACTTTACATTACGACACTTAGCGACGGAACAACATCTAACAATAATGCCTAATTTCCAAATCAAAACAGAGTTGTGATGATAAATTTATTTTCATTAAATAAAACGCCATACCTTCATACGGATTTATAGCAATTTGTTACGTGAAAATAATAAAGTCGTGAAATTAACGATCAACGACATTGTGGTGCCGTCAACATTGAAACTTTACGCTTTCGAGCACCGTATCGCGTTGCTATTACATTGTGGAACATAATTATTTTGAACGACATGAATTTTTTCAACAAAATGTAATGCGTAACGTCAAACTATTCCCGTGTCATGAATTTAGGACGCTATTGTAAAACTCGATATTTACACATGAAATATACGTCATTAACAGGTATACCTATATACGTATATAATTTCACAAATTTTGTAATGTAATGTAACTTCAATATAAACGTAACAGGAAAGCTGAGTTACCCACGATATATACGATATATATACGAAGCGTATCTAACAATAAGGTATAAAATTTTAAGCTTACGATCACTATTTCCAAGCTCCAATTGATCGCGTGTTTGTGTGGTCTATACCTATTAATAATAATAATAATAACCCCCCCGGGGGATCACCTTGACGTGGTGGGGGGGCTTACGGGTATTAGGTACTGGATAAATGGTCTAAACAACTTACCAATATAATATATTATCACCTACCCAACCAACGATCCCCAAACCCAAACCCATTTAATGGAGAAAATTATGGAAAGTCAGACAAAGAGATATAGTTTACGGCCGCTGCCCGGGGGTCGCCGGGGCGCATCTGGAGCCGACGCTGGATGCCACAGCATGCGATCCGTTGGCGACGGGGGACTGAGCAGGCGGGTTCCCCTCGAACAAAATACTACAGCCGAACGATCATCTTCACCTTCATCTACTGCATCATCCAAACGTTCACTTTTTTCTAATATTCCATCACCTTCCTCAACCCAAAGCTTATTTCGTTCACCCAATTCATCACCATCATCATCATCTACATATTCATCCCGAACTACAAGGTCAACGGCTGTTGTGCAGGAGGCATCTGCCATTAACCCTGCACCCACTGTTGGCTTAAATCGCGCGCGAAAAAAATGGACTGAGGATATGAACCGATTCATATGGCGCACATATCTTTTAATAACCAAATGTGAGACGACACAAATGAACAATTATCTCGAGCCTTTACATCGAGAGTTTCATAACAGATATCCTGAAATGCAAGCTACCCGACAACGTTTAGGAGATCAAAAAAGAGCTATTTTAAGAAGAAAATTACTACCACAAAACATATTAGATGAAATAATTTCACAAGTAAAAGAACACATACAGACTGAAAACGCCAACCATTCACCCACACATAATCACACTGATCACACTTCACTCACATCTTCACAAACAAATGTAACAATTAACAGAAGAATGAAATGGACCGATGAGATAAATGAAGACATCATAAGATTTTATTTTGAAGTAACACAATTAGAGATAAATAAGACTGCTTACCGTAAGAAACTGTACGAATTATTCATAGAAAAATACCCAAATTTATCAAACCTTACTGAACAGAGAATTGCAGATCAACGAAGATTAATATTCAACAATAAAATGTATACCAACAGAATTAATGATCTGAAAAAAGAAGTAGAATTAAAACTGACTAGTATGAATATCCTACCACAACTTGAAAGAGAACAAAACTATAACGTAACAAATACACATCATATACATAATCAAAATGCAACAGATAATACACAGACACTCACAGAAATAATCACATTAAATAATTCAGATAATGAGAACAACCCTAATCATGGCCACATAGAAACTAATAGCATTGAAATAGAATTTAATAACGCCATAGCACGATTTAGCACTCTCGATCCTGAAGAAAGACCGTTCATACCGAAACAAAAAACGTCACGAAAATTTGCACAAATCGTCCATTGTCTAAATAATGAAATTCTCCCAAAATACTTGAACCAAGACTTAGATTTTATTTCACTACATACCTTAATATACGCGGCAGCTTATACAGCTGCCGCTTTTAACGGCACTAGATTTAAGATTGACGAAAACAGAAACACAAATAAAAAAAATAGGAAACCATCTTGGCAAAAGCGAATTGAAAGTAGAATAGAGAAATATAGATTAGAAATAGGAAGATTAACACAATACATAAAAGGAAATAGAAGCCAGAGAATACTAATGACCGTGGAAGAAATACAGAATAAATATAAAACACATTCTCAACATGAAGAGTTTAACACAGAACCGCAACATTTTCTGGACACATTAAAACAAAAACTAAACGCAATTTCAATTAGACTACAAAGATATTTAACCTGCACTAAACGCAAAGAACAAAATGCAACATTTTTAAATAACGAGAAACAATTTTACAGAACTTTAAGCTCTAACCATCACACTAATCCTTCACACCCCATTGAGTCACCGACAACACAACACCTACACCAATTTTGGACAGGCATTTGGGAAAACCCAGTGCAACATAACCGACAAGCTGGTTGGTTACAAAAAATAGCAGATACATCATATATAAACCAAATGGATTTTGAAAATATTCCAGCGGACATATTCATTCAGGTAATCAAACGCACTCATAACTGGAAGGCACCGGGCACCGACAATATACACAATTATTGGTATAAGAAGTTCACTTGTACACACCCATTCATTCACAATCACATCTGCGCATTTATACAATCACCAAATAATATGCCTAAATTTATTACACATGGTATTACATATATGTTACCAAAAGGTACAGATACAAAAAACCCCGCAAATTACAGACCTATAACATGTTTACAAACAATATACAAGATTATCACAGGATGTATTAGTGAACTTATATACAGACACATAGATCACCATAACATCTTAGCAGAACAACAAAAAGGTTGTAGGAAAAATAGCCAAGGTTGTAAAGAACAGTTAACTATAGATGCAATAGTAATGAGACAAGCAAATACAAGAAATAGAAATATCCATACAATGTACATTGATTATAAAAAGGCGTTTGATTCTGTCCCCCACAGCTGGTTAATTTATGTCCTAGAGCATTACAAAATACATCCAAATCTCATTTCATTTTTAGGTACAGCTATGCTTGAATGGAAAACTAAATTAAAATTATTTAATAACATTTCAGAAACTACTGAATCGATAAAAATACAAAGAGGTATCTTTCAAGGAGACGCGTTAAGCCCTCTTTGGTTTTGTATAGCACTTAACCCGTTATCTGAACTGCTTAATAACACAAATATAGGATTTAAATTAAAATGCAATAATTCATTTCACATCCTCTCACATTTACTTTACATGGACGATATCAAAATTTATGCAACAAATAATACCGAACTTTGCAAACTAGCTGACATCACACAATCATTTTCAATAGATATTCGAATGGAATTTGGGGTAGATAAGTGTAAAGTACATTCTATCAATCGCGGCAAAACAGAAAATAATACATATAGACTAGATACTGGTGAGCAAATAGAACCCATGGATGAACACACTACTTACAAATATTTAGGTTTTCATCAATCTAAGCAAATTCAGCAAAAAGAAACCAAATCAGAATTAATAAAAAAATTTAAAGCCAGATTAAACCAAATTTTAAGAACTCAATTAAATTCACGCAATACCATAAAATCCATAAATACATATGCAATACCGGTCCTTATTTATTCATTTGGAATTATAAGTTGGTCCCAAAGTGATTTGATTAAGTTACAACGTATAATAAACACACACATGACAGCCCATCGAAAACATCACCCCAGATCATGTACACAACGTCTCACGCTACCACGCCAAGACGGAGGTAGAGGAATTATTGATATACAGAATTTACATAATAGTCTCGTTGATAAACTGCGAAAATATTTCTACCTTAAAGCTGAACAAAGCCAACTCCACAAGTACCTGACAGATATAGATAACAAATTAACTCCTCTCAATCTTTGTGATAGAAATTTCCAGCGAAATCTGTTAACTAAACAGCAGAAAATAGAAATGTGGTCACAAAAGTCTCTTCACGGTAGGCACTTTGCAGATCTCAGCCAAGCACACGTCGACAAAGAAGCGTCGAACGAGTGGCTGAGACGTGGGGAGCTGTTCCCAGAGACTGAGGCTTTTGTGATTGCTATTCAGGATCAAGTCATTGACACTCGTAATTATCAAAAATTCATAACCCGCATCCCTAACCTTTCCACTGACTTATGTAGACGATGCCATAGTTCTTCTGAAACGATACAACACATCACTGGTTCTTGTAAATCCATTGTACAAACTGATTACAAACACCGGCATGACCAAGTTGCAGCAATAATACACCAAAACTTAGCACACAAACATTTATTCATTCAAAAAAAAACTGCCTACTACAAATATAAACCCAGTGCCGTTTTAGAAAATAACCTGTTTAAAATCTATTGGGATAGGACAATCATTACAGATAAAACTATACATTACAATAGACCGGATATAACCATACACGACAAAACTAAAAAAACGGTTTTTATAATAGATATAGCAGTATGTAACACACATAATCTCCTCACTACACACACAGAAAAAATGGCAAAGTATATAGATTTATCCACTGAAATAAAAAGACAATGGCAGGTAGATACAGTCAAAATCATTCCCATTATCATATCTACAACTGGCGTAGTTCCGAAAACACTTCAAAATAACCTCAACTTACTCGAGATGCCAAAATCTACCATCACACTTTTACAAAAAGCCGCTCTTCTTAATACATGTCGCCTCACACGCAAATTTCTTGCTTCTTCTTCATCTTAAATTTTGCCCCCACTGGCACACTTGGCTAAGGCCCGTGTGTCAGTTTTTCATCCTCTTTAATAAAAGAGAGACACAAAAAACGAAAAAAGATAATAATAATAATAATATATACTTTATTGTACACCACAATTACACATAAATTTAACAATAATGATGACTTATACTATATATGTAACAATTAAATGTAGGTACAATAAGGCGGTCTTATCGCTAGGTAGCGATTTCTACCAGACAACCTTACATAAAACAAAGCCATGATGTCAGTGAAGGGTGGTGTCACTTGTAATATGATAAAATATACATACGTATAAATACAGTCTCTATACATATATAAATTATAAATAAACCTAAAAACCTATAATATTATATAGTATGTACACAGTAATTAGAATAAAAAAAATAAATACAAATAAAGTTATAATAATAATAATAATAAGTGGAATAGTATTCTATATTTTATAAATAAATAAAGGAATAAATATATCAGATATGCAGATACTCAACACTTTAAATCAAATACCAGAAGTATTGTCAGAGTATGATAATTTTAGGTAATGATCTTTAATAAGGTTTTTAAATATTGTCAAATTTTTGGCTTGTTTAATCGACAAAGGTAATGCATTCCACAGTTGTACCGCTCGTACAGTAAATGACTTTTTATAAAATATCGTACAGTGCGCAGGTATACGGAGTATTAAATTATCAGAAGATCTGAGGAACTTGTTGGAAGTTCCAAGATATTCAAATCTTTCCGTCAAGTATTTTGGTAAATTTGGCATAAATAATACACAGTACAGAAGCGAGAGAGTATGTAGATTCCGGCGAAGGCGAATAGGTAACCACTTGAGTTGATGACGAAATTGAGATACATGGTCATATTTGCGTAGACTAAATATGAACCGTATAGCGACGTTTTGAAGTCTCTCAAGCTTATTAAGTTGGTCTTCAGTTAGGTTGAGGTAACTTGCATCAGCGTAATCAAGAATGGGAAGAAGTAGAGATTGAGCCAACATAATTTTGGTAGGAATAGGTAGAAAGTACCGCAGTCGTCGTAACGAACTCATAGCTGCAAAAATTCTCCTACTTACCTCCTGTAGCTGGCAGGACCACGATAGTGTTCTATCAAAATACACTCCCAGATTTTTAACGTTATGGCTGTAGGGTATTCTAACACCGTCAAATACAACTGCTGGTAAGTTATGCCAGTCAACTCTCGAAATCAAGTTCGGTGAGCCAATGATAATAGTCTGGCACTTAGCTGGATTAACTTTTATGCCGTAGGAATTACTCCAATTTAAAATAGCAGACAAGTCTTCGTTAATACGAGCAATTGCGGTCGGCAGGTCTCCAAGAGTTGACTGAGTATAGATTTGTACATCGTCTGCATACATGTGATAGGGAGAAGATATATTGTGAGTGATTGTATTAATGAAGATAGAAAATAGTAATGGTGACAGCACGCCGCCTTGTGGAACCCCTGCACAGACACTACGCCAAGTTGATAAAGCATCATCAGCCTTAATCCTTTGCCGGCGTCCATGCAGGTAGTTGCGAAACCAATCAATTACTGATGGAGATATGTTAATAGAACGTAGCAGCTCCAGTAATATGTCAAAGTCAACGTTGTTAAAAGCATTGCTAAAATCTAGTAGGGTCAAGACTGTAAGCTGCTTACCGTCCATACCTAAGCGAATGTCATCGGTAATCTTTATTAATGCAGTAGTCGTACTATGACCATTGCGGAATCCGGACTGGAAAGGATCAAGGAGATCATTCTTATTAAGGAAAGTATTTAGTTGTTGGTATACCAATTTTTCTAACGTTTTAGATAAGAATGGTAGGATGGAAATTGGACGATAATCAGAGTAAGATGCTGGATTTGATTTTTTCGGGAGAGGAATAATTTCAGCATCTTTCCAAGATGTGGGATAGTCACCGGAGGAAATTGAATAATTGAGGATATGGGTGATGATAGGAGTGATAATGTCAAGGATAGGTATGATCATATTACGACTAATACAGTCACTACCGATGGCATTGGAGGCAATTGACAGTATATTCTTTTTAACATCACATTCAGTAAATTGATTAAAGGTAAACGGAGGAAAATTAGAAGTTGGAAAAGACGAGATGGAATTTAAAGTGTTAGCTTTTTGGGCAATATCTAAAGAGTTGCCTGAAGATGAGAAATGTGCATTTAAGCTTTCTATATCGACTTTATTTAAGGATAATTTTTTTGAAGTTTTTCCAACTCCGAGGGTTTCAAGAAATTTCCATGTACGAGCAGTGTCGCCGTTTTCGACAGATTTATGAATGTGGCGTCGTTGTGCATCCCTACACAAAGTATTGCAACGATTC
Organism: Junonia genoveva; assembly: GCA_018232405.1. Lineage (NCBI taxonomy): Eukaryota > Metazoa > Arthropoda > Insecta > Lepidoptera > Nymphalidae > Junonia > Junonia genoveva. Next base: position 3,298 of record DVRM01000108.1, on the reverse strand, counting down.
CTTATTTTCTTATACCTACGAGCATTCGTTTCGGATTTGTCTGATTTGTAGAGTGACTTGGCGTAACATTTTTTGGCAATTAACGATTTTAAGGAGTCCGTTAGCCATGGTGCAGGTAGATGCTTTATTTTTACTGGTTTGATCGGTGCATGGATGTCGTATAACTGAGTTAAAAGCTTATTAAAGGTGTCAACTTTTAAATTAATATTATTTGCAGCCGTAACGGCACTCCAGTCGATTTTACAAGCATCGTCACAAAGACGGGTAACATCCATTCCACCAAAATTACGTTGGAGAAGTATTCGTGGTCTTACTTTGGGAGGACGTATTTTATACGAAAGAAAAATTAAGTCGTGATATGAGAAGGAGTCTGCGGAAAACTGGCCATATTTACAGGCCAGATCAGGTGAGGAAACTATAATAAGGTCTAAGAGAGAAGGTATACAGTTCGGTAGTTTATGAGTAGCAGAAAGAGGTAAAAGATGTAAATTGCAGGCTTCAATTATAGATACAAGTTTATTAGAGCGGTTGTCATTCTTAAGTAGACAGGTGTTAAAATCGCCCATTATTATAGTTTGACTATATAATGGGGTTAGATTTTCTAATAAATTTTCGAAGGAAGAAAAATAGTTTATAAGGACAGAGGGACTATAGAATACACCAAGCAAGATTTTAGTATGAGATAACATGACTTCTAAAAGTAAATGTTCGGCCGCATCAGAGGGCGGGGGTTGAGCCGACGAATTTAAAATTTTATAAGGGATATAGGAGCGAAGATAAATCGCGACTCCACCACCTCCCCTGCCAATGCGGTCGTTACGGATGAGATGGAACCCAGGAAGGGAATAGGACGTAGAGGGCAAACAAGGCTTAAGCCACGATTCTGAAATTAAAATTGCGTGTATGTTTCTTGATTCAAAAGATGCAAGCATGTCTGGATAATGGGCCGGAATACTTTGGGCGTTAATATGAAGTACATTAAAATTTTTTCCAAGAGAGGAGAAACAAGAATTAAGAGTATCATGTAATGGAACGAAACTTGTACTGTGGTAACTTGCACTGCTACTCGAATCATCATCGGACGACAAGGATAAAAACTGGTCACTCTGTATACTAGTATTTGATATCGACATACTTGAAATAGTAATATATAAATTAGTATATTATTAAATTAATATTATCAATTAAATTATAATCAATAAATAACAAAAAACTTACAATTAAAAAAAATAAGTAAATTAAAATATATATAGATAGATATAAATAATAAATAAATATCTACTAAACTTTCAAAAACTAAGCTTCACAACCCACCAGCTTAAAACATGACAATTATAATTAACTTTTTTATTATTCTTAACAGTAATTGCTTACAAACATAAAGAAAACTCACAATAGCACAAATAAAAATATCTAATAAAAACAAACTATATCTATGTACAAAATAAAAAAATAAAGTTATAATATTCACTAATGGTAAAAAATATAGATTAAATATGTATATACTAAATAAGTTCAGAAACACCACACTATTTGTTTACCACAATATTTTAAAAAGTAGATATCTATCTAAAAACAAAGATATAAAAACTAATAACAATTTTAAGTAGATATCTAATGGATTGTTACACATTCTATGATAATCTGTCACATATTGTCAACTGTCACCGTTCAACGTCAATGAATAGATTAAAGTAAATTAAGTAAATCTAAGTGCGGTATATGTAAAAAAAGTTATTTTAAAAGTTTCTAAGTGAAAACTATTAATTAACTATTGTGAGCTATTGTAAAATGATACAACTTAAAGATAAACATTATGAAAGGTTAACATTAAAAGAGCCTTACTTCTTAACGGCCCTTTTGGGTCTCGTTGTATATGAAGGCACCTTGCTTCCTTTTGGGATAGTTGCTGAGCTCGCCGGTACCATGGATGGTTCAGAAGTATCTTCCACTGGACGCTGTATCGCGTTTACTTCAGACACCGACACCACACGATGACGGGATCCCTCAGCATCTAACACAATTATGCAGCCGTCTTTGGTCCAGCACTGCCTAATTCCAAAAAGTCTTCGTGCCAATACAAATGCTTCATGCCGGGTCTTAGTGAGGAATTCAGATAATGTTATTCCTGTACCTTTCAAACTCGTCTTGGAAGACCAGAGCTTATCCCGCTGTGACACATCCTTAAACCTGACAAGTATTGCACGTGGTTTGTTTCCAGAAGAGGATCCGAGACGATGGCAGCGGGTGTAGTCAGAAGGAGAAAACTGTGAAGATTTGAAATGCTCAGACAGTATTTTTGTTACAAGCGAAGAAGTATTTTCCTTTTTTTCTTCTGGCACACCATGAATTAAAATAATTTTTCTTCGGGATCTCATCTCAAATTCATCTTGCTGCCTTGTAAGCAACTCAACCTGTACCTGGAGACTCTCGAGGGCAGACAAGACAAATGTTCGGAATGACAGGAACTGTGCATTTATATTTGACGTTGGACTTGTAGCGGGTGAAACTGCTTTCAGATCTTTTTGGAATTCTGCCATACGTGTATTAAAGGTCTCAGTTAATTCAAGTAATGACTTTTTCAGTGAATCCATAGTGTTCTTTTATAGGTAGTTTGTATGTATTAGGTTATGTTGTGATGTGGCACTTATGATGTATATATTATTATAAAATGTTTGTAAACCAATTATATGAGAGGACAGCTGGGAGGTTTGTGATTTTACATGTACATACTATTTTTGTTTTTTATGTTTAATAAATTATTTATAAATATTTCAAATTGGAGCAAATTTCTTGTGACTTGTCACATGCACCTACCCGCAAAAAAAAAAAAAAAATATTTGGAGCATCACAAGATATACAGGGTCAATGCGGATGATGTGTACTAACTGAAGGAGCTACGTTTATTATTCCTATTCAGAAACACATTGAACTATTAGTAGAAAAATAAATACTACGAAAAATACGAAAAAACATTTTTCGAACAAATTAAATAGCTTAATCATCGAAATAGAATGCAAACAGCCTGTAAATCATCTTCGTAGTAATTAATAGTCGTAATAGGCAAAATTCATTCACACAGAAGGTGAGCAATATCACGTCAACGGGACCCCTCATTTACCACTTGATCATGAAACTTTGATCTGATATATTTCTTTAATAGTAGTTACTATAAGTAATTAATCCCTAGAATGATTTTGAAAAATTTTATTTTTAACTATATATTTTTTGACATTGAACATTTTGAGTACTTTTAATTAAAAAAATTATTAAAAATCAACAGTTGATGATAAATTAA
>DVRM01000107.1:0-12932 GCA_018232405.1 Junonia genoveva | reverse complement strand
ATCATTTTCCTTGTCTCTGCAGTAAATTTCCATGTTTGGCAACCATATGTCAAACATGGGAGAAGGCACACATTCATAACTTTACTTTTTATTGTAAGTGGCATATTACTTTTAAAAATGTCTTTAAGACTCCAGTACTTGTTCCATGTCAATTGAACTCTTCTTTCTATTTCTATGTTTTTGTTTTCCCTTTCAAAAGTAATACATTTTCCCAGATATACATATTTTTCGACGTATTCTAATGGTTTGTTATTTATTATTATTGGTCTTTTCCAGCTATTTGTCATTGTCTTGGTCTTCGTGATATTCATTTCTAGTCCCACCTTTACACTCTGTAAGTGTAGGGTTTCAACCATGTATTGTAGCTGGGAGGATGATTCTGATATTAGTACGAGGTCATCAGCGAATCTCAGATGACTTAAGTAGGTGCCATTTATGTATAATCCTCGTTGGTTCCAGTCTAGTTTGTTTATAATCGTTTCGAGAACTGCTATAAATAGTATTGGCGACATAGGATCCCCTTGTTTAACTCCCCTTTCTATGGGAAAGCACGGTCCTAAGGTTTCTAGTTTAATTCTACCCTTATTGTTGTTGTATATGGATTTTATTATATTTATATATATATCCTCGACCCCTTGTTCCGTGAGGCTTTCCCAGATGCTTGTATGTCTTATTGTATCAAAAGCTTTTTGGAAGTCAATAAATGCTATATAAAGTTCTCTTTGGTTTTCCTGATACTTTTCCATGATAATTTCAAGTGTGTGGATGTGGTCGACGGTCGAGAAACCCTTTCTAAATCCAGCTTGTTCTACCGGTTGCTTTTTTAACAATGTGTGACTAATTCTTGTATTAATAATTGAGGAGAATAATTTATATAGACTCGGTAGCAAGCTAATTGGTCGGTAGTTTCCAATGTCTTTAGGGTCACCTTTTTTGTATATTAGTACAATATTCGACTCTGACCATTGGATCGGTGTTTGAGAATTTTGTAAAATCATGTTAAAAAGATCAGCTAATGGTGCAGATAGAAGTATGTGAGCTTTTTTCAGTGCTTCGTTGGTAATGTTATCTGTACCAGGGCTTTTATCTAGCTTTAGTTTATTTATTGCTTCTGTTATTTCTAATTCATCTATCGGTTTTATGTTTCTTTTTTGTGTGCTAACTGTTACTTTTTCGAGATTTATGGTTGTGCTATCCTGTTTGCTGTATAGTTTTCTGTAAAATTCTGTTGCGATGGTAATAATATCGTTTCTAGTGTAAAGTTCTGTTTCATTTTTTCTGAGTCCTTCTATCCAAGATGTATTAGTTCTTAATCTCTTGTAGGCTTTCTTTGTACTTCCAGTGCTTTGAAGATGTTCCTTTATTGTGTCTTGTCTGTATTTTGAGTAGTCCGCTTTGATATATTTGTTCACTACTTTGTATAATGCAGAGAGTTCATTTTTCTCGCTTTGTGATTTGTTTTTAGTACTCTGCAATTCCTTTCTTCTTTCTAACAGCCTTACTGTAGTTGCCGACAGTATTTTGTGTCGTTTGTTTTCTTCTCTGTTTAGACGAGCTCCTTTTAGGCTTGAAGTGATGGCTTCTTCTATTCTGTTATAGCAGTATTGTATCGAGGTGTTTTCTCCTGAGGCTGGACTTTTAGAGAGTTGTAATAATAGGTTGCCATTGTACTTGTTTATTTCGTCTTCGCTCTTAAGTTGACTAATTTGACTATTTGTAAATTTTACTCTGGATATTTTCCGTTTTTTTAAAGTTATTGTTGATCTAACTATTCTATGGTCCGAATTGTAGTTCAGGTTCAACGTCTCGATGTTTTGAAAAAATTCCGGTTTGTTTGACAAGATAAAATCAATTTCATTTTTGTATTCTCCGTTAGGGGATCGCCAGGTCCAACGGCGATTCTGTTTCTTTTTAAAACATGTGTTTATTATTGTTAATTTATTTTGGAGAGCGAAGTCTACTAGCCTCTGTCCTCTTTCATTTCTTTCGCCGTATCCATACTGTTTTGTAACTAAATATTCTTCCGCTTTGGGAGTGCCAATTTTAGCGTTAAAGTCTCCCATTAGTATTGTGGCTGGGTGTGCTGTGTCCAGGGCTCTCTCAATTGTATTGTAGAAATCTTCAATATCATGTTCACTTGCTGATTCCGTCGGTGCGTAAACTTGTATGAGGGATATCTTCTGACCATGCATATTTATATTTAGTGTTGCAACTCGCTCTGTTATTCCGTAAAAACTTATTATGTTATTTTTAAGGGATTTATTTATTATAAACCCCACCCCATATTTGCCAGGAGTCTGTCCTATGTAGCACATTATAAAGCTATCATATTCTTCTATTTTGTTTCCGTGTCTTCTCATTTCCGATATTCCTATTATGTCATATTTTACATTTCTTATAGCCTCTTCAAATTCAAGTAAGCGATCATATGTTGAAAGAGTCCGTACGTTATATGTTGCGATCGATAGTTGGTGTACATGGTGGATCTTCTCTGTGGGTGTGATCAATGGAGGGTTGTGGTCATAATCTTCCACGGGGACCAACCGGATTGGAAGATGTTTTTGGCATTGTTTTTGTTTATTCTTTTGTTCAGTTATGGTATCTTTGTGGTAGGAGGTGTGTAATTGCTATATGTTGTCATTTATGCTTTCTTGGTTGTTTTTAGCTTTGGTTACATTTTTGTTGACCAAAAAATTGACCATGCTAGGCCTAGTAACTCCTTCTGAAATGCTGTTTGACCTGACGTTTAGATTTCCTGGCTGCTGTGTCTTGTTTTTTTTGCTAGCTTGAGTGTGCTTGTCTGGTTTAGTTTTAGTGATGTTGTCTGGTGATAACGGAAATTTTCTTTTACTGTGATGTTTTGATACTATTAGTTTATCGTACTTAAGTATAGCTGTGTTTCCTTTTTCTCTTTCTAATTTTAGTTGTTCCTGTAGTTCCTTTCTTTTTTCAAGTACATATTTAGGGTAGTCTTCTTTCATGTAATACTGAGTATCTTTTAGCGCTTTTTTTTGTTTAAATATTTTAATTTTTACTCCTAGGGTTGTAAAAGTTACTACTGTTGGGCGTGGCTTTTCTCCTTTCTTTCCTAATCTTTTTACTTCCTGAATGTCGCTATATGTCAGTTTAATAGAGAAATAAAGCTCTAACCATTTAATTATATTTTTTTCAAAACTCTCATATGATACTTCGTTTTCCTCGATACCAAAAAATACCAAGTTTCTCACTCTTGCTTGTTTTTCCAGATAATAGATTCTCTTTTCTTGATTTTCCGCAATTTCTTTCATTTCTCCAAGTTTAGTTTCCCAGGACAAAAATTTCTCTTCGAAAATAGTATTAATATTTTTTGTAACCTGTTCCGTAATTTTTTTTCCAGTTTCTTTGATTTCATTTCTTTGGTCGTCTAATTCTTTTTTAATTATCTTAAGTGCATTTAGAATTTCTTCCATTTTGAAAAAGGTTTGTTTTGATACAAGTAGTCTAGTGGTGTGCCCGCGTATTAGTATGAGTTCGATGGATCGGCTCCAGATATTTTTCTATCGCCTATTTTAATAGATGGCGCTATGTACATAGTGATGTGCGGCTTCAATTATGATTTGCAATAACGAATTCTTTAGGTTATAAAAGTTTGCACTTGTTATAACTTTCACTATAGTCTAATTTTTCACTATTGCATACTTGAAAGTATTGCGTCTTGGGATGTTGCGATGTTAAAAGACGCGAAATGCTCACAAAAGAATCTTGAAGTACGAAATTTGGTGATTGTTTTGCACTGTCTTTGTTTCAAAATTTTAGACGAAATTAACACTATTTATTCCAGTCCTTTAACTTCACCAGATCACAAAGCACTACTATTTTATACGTATTTATTTAGTAATGGTCGAAAGTCACTTTTTAGATTTTATTTCTATTATTTTTAACGGAGTTGATGTTTATCGTGCCAAGGTGGCGCCCTCCTCGGATCTATATAATATCTTAATTGTACCTAAAGCCTTAAGAACGAAAGTTACTCAATTTTAAGGTATATTTTCGTTTTCGATTTCGATTATATTTTCATTCAATGGTATATTCGTTCAATAGTATGTTCCTAAATATATATGAAAATATTCAATGGATGATGAACGGTTCAGTACTGAAAAATTACTAAAAACTAAAGAAATTATCAATACTTGTACCTGCCGATGTAAGTTTGTCGTATTTTCTATGGAATCACAATAAAAAAACGAGTTGCACTCCAGGAGTGCCGACAGAAGTGAAAATTTGAATTTTAACGTTGTACATTTTTCATATTTTGGAATGGCAAGGGAATAATTTTGAACGAATTGCTTTTATTCAATTTATTTTTTTAACCTTGAAAAAATGATTTTGAAACCAATTTTTCAAATTTCGAATTTTGAATTCAAATAATCGATTGTTCGATTAATCGATTTTGATTTTACAGCACTACTCTCCAACCGTCTTACAGTTTTTCGATCAGCCCACGTAACCTGACGTGAGTTTCACAGTTTTTACCGATCCCACAAAAGTTCTCAACGCCACTAAAGAAGTTTTCACTTCAAAAATTTACAGAATTGTTTCAAAATAACGATTATTCTTTGTTTCGTTACAGACAAATCCTGGAAATTATGCGTTCGAATGGATAGCTATAATTTTAGCCCAGATAATAATTTTTGCACCAGCCGTGGCAGTCAGTACATTGTCCAACGAAGTACAAAAAATGAAAATAGTTCTACTTGCCAAGTTGTTTGATGAGAAAGGTTGACATTAGCATTTCTGAACATTGATTGTCCTTATTTATAATTATAATGGGAAAATGTGTATGTTTGTTTATTTGTTCTTCTTTCACGCTATAACCACTGAATTGTTTGGTATGAAATTTTGCAGGTATAAAATTAGAAGCTTTAATTAAATAATAGGAGACTTTTTGCAGAAAAAATAAAAATAAGTGACATCTCTAAAATTCCAACTACTTTAAAAACTTATATACATAAATTTAATCCTATTTTCAATGATGTGTCACACTTTGTTAGTTAATAATCGTTTTTTGAAAAAAAAAGAACATAGCACTACTATATTCTTTTATAATCAAAATTGATGTTCAAAATATCCACCACCATTTTGCCACCACCACCATACAGATACATGTTCTTTTGCCTATCTCTTTAGTCATAACATGCAACCGGATCTCTTTTGTCTGTTTATACGCCTCATTATTTATTTATTGATTTAATTTATTGCGGCTAACGATTGCTTCGTCGTACATCAATGTCTTCATACGTCCTCAGAAAAAAAATCAACAGGTGCTAAATCCGAGGATCGATCCGGCCAGAGAATCGATTTATTTCTGCCAATCCACTCTACAACAATACAATTTTCGTTTTTCCGTGTCGGACCCTAACTACAAAAATAAAATTTCCCTATGCACTCTTTACAACATCAGATAGATGTCTACTAGTGAAAAAATCAGTCCAAACGTTCCGGAGTTTATCCGAAACAAAAAGAAGACAAACAAGAATTTGAAAATTAGTATTTCGGTATCACTGTCGTGTAAATGCACTCAGAAGATATTTTTTTGGTTGTACAAACAGATCTTTCAATTTTATTTATACTTTATATTATTATTTATTACAGATAAAAACAAATCGCAAGATATACAAAGGTTCGTCAGCTGTATCGAAGATCGTCCCTTCCAGTTTCATGTCTTGAAGATAATTCCGATGGACGCGAGCCTGCCTGTGAAAGTTTTTAATTTTTGTATAACTTACTTCATTATTTTAATTCAAGTAACACATCTGTACTAAAATCTATTGATTTATTTTTATTAATAGGTAGAGTATAATTAGCCCATTGCTTAAAATTTTACTAGTATTATCCATGTTTGATACAATTTTGTTTTAGTTTAACATTGAACAGTTACACTTGGAGTTGCGTTTTTTAGAGGACGCATTTTATTTTTAGATGTTTGGGGGGGGGGGGGGGTCAGTAGAAGGTTAAAACCAAGTTCGTGGGGTCACCAACCTTGTCCCACGGCCGCCGTATTGGAAAAAGTGGTTGGGACGGTTTTTGCCGTTTATCTCACAAGTGTTGTTCTCACAAAAAATATATGGGAACATTTTAAAAGGGTTTTTTTACCCTAATTTTATTTTCATTTGATAACCCTAATACCGTGACACCAAATAAATGTACCTTGAAGCTCTTTGTAAATAAGAGAAATCAGAATATTACTAAAACTTAATATCCAAGATTGTTCCTAACATGCTATCGTACACTGCTTAAAACAATTATTTATTAATTATTGTTATATTATTATTTTATGAGCATTATTCGGATTTTTATTATTGCTCTTTAATATAGGTACCATAATATAGTAAGCGCAAAACATGTATTTTGTACATCTAAAATTAATCTATTTAATTGAAGCTCAACACGTATAAGTATCAATTAATTATTATCAACAATTTATTATAATATCTATTTTATTTTTCATATCAACTATAACTAAAATAACTTTACTTTAATAGATTAGACAAACGCGACCCCCTGTAAACGGAACTATTTGGAATACATGACTCGCTGGTTGCTTAGTTACGGTTGTATATGTCAAAATCAAAGACATGGCGATATAGGACATTATTATTGTAATGAGCGTTGGAATAAAAACATACATAATGAAAAGTGGTTGTATTATTATTCCCTTCTGGACTGCCCTGAACAATACATATACTTAAATTCGTACTACACAAGTGAAATAAAAAGGGACCTTTAATTAATCCCTGTGAAACACCTCCAGAAATAGTTTATTTTAATTTAAGAGACATAACTGTTTTGTTAGTAGGTCATTCATTAATTACGTCACTTTTTGAAGGGAAGATGTTGTGTGATAAGACGGGGGAGGTCAAAAGTTTTGTGACGTCACATTTAAAATACAATGTATATAAGTATACCGAATCACCGAATAAAAAAATCTTTGAACATACATATATTAAACTAAAAGTTACTAGAAAATTATATTTTACACATTATTGTCGTACAATCATGAATCTATTATCCAGGAATCATTGCCAAGTGAATGTAATAAAGTAAAATGGAAATGCCTATCGTCGAATTTGATACTTACTCGTATATGTAAAGGCTATTGATTTTATAACTTAGGTAAGTACTCGTATAAGACATTTGTGGACGTGAACACTACCATAAAAACTTATTCGTTCTCCGTATAGAGTAAAGGTCTCTGGTTATAATTTTAAACAATATGCATCACAAACATATAACAGAGGCAATCATGTATTTTTGTTTGATTCTCGGATTGTATTCGAATTTCAGGCGCAGCGCCTTTCTCACTATTCTTACTAAATTTTATTGTATTTGTATCGCAGTTACCGTGACGATTGTAAATGTTAACTTTGTTCTCTCTTCAGATATAGATAAAGGAGATTATATATCAATAATTCACAAGCTGCTAATATACAATACTACAGTTGCGGTTTTAATTATTTGCAATGGAGAAAATTTTTATAAATATCTGACTGGATTAGAGATTATTGAATCCAAGCGTTTAATCAAAAGCCAAAAGTTCGAGTTATTATACTCATGTTTTGTTGCTGTAATTATAACTTTGCGGAATATCGGCTTTATTTTTTATTTATTTCCTGAGAAAAACTTATTTTATCTCATTGGGTCAGCATGGACGACAATCGGTATTAATTTCAGTCATTTGAATCTTCTTCTTCTTCGTGTCGATGGCAAATTTATATTTATACTGTTTGGGCCCAATACTTAGCCACGTTTACAGCTTTATCTGTGGCTGCCCAGAGGTCTTTTATTGTGCAGGTGTCGGTACACAATGGGCACTCTAGTAGGTGGGACATAGTTTGGGGGTCAGTACCGCAATCGCACCGCGTGTCATTGTCGCTACTGTATCCCCACTTTCTCAAATTAAACTTGCAGCGGCCTACTTGCGTCCGGAGTCATTTTAATAAAGCAATCATATTTGAATTGCTATGTATGGCGTTATATGAAATCATTGCGAGTAGCGATAGAAAAGAAAATTTTTATCACACATAATATGAGCAGATTTGAGGTTAAAAAAGAAATCGCGGAACTAAAAAGTTATTTAAACATTTATAGAGAGTATATGGAAAATTTGAAGTCTATTGGACACGCTTCGAAATTTTGGGTATGTACAAATGCCCTTAATACACTACATGTTTTAATCCAAGTTTTGAATTTACCTTACAATGTTATGAATAGTAAGTTAAACTTGAACATTACTGTAAAGTGTCAATTAAGATGAATATAGGATGATATTTAATCTACCGATTTAACTAATTAAATAGATACTATACACATATTTTTTGATTTAAAAAGAAAAAAAATCTTTTTTTGATTATTTTCAGATAATTCTGAACTTGTTCACGTACTCCGTGTTCCTACTTACCTCAGTGACAGAAATATAAAAAATGAATTCACGTGTTGTAATTATTTTATTATATTCCCTGTCACGATACGTAGCGTGCCCAAAACGGATGACGTCATATCGTGCTTGTCGAACAATCTTACCGTGGCATGTTACGTCTTCTTAAAACGGTATTTTGTAAGCACACGTCTTAAAAATGTAAGGAACTACATAGATAATAATATTCTTGTCGTTTTGGAGATGACACGATCCGTTTATATTAACAATCTTTCAAAAAAGGTTACCGGTTTACTTTTTTATTAATTTCTTAATTACTTATTAGACAGCATTGAACGCGCCACGTGACGTGACATTTCAACTTCACAATGTCATAGAGAATATGGTTTTAAGACAATAACGTGTTTCAACATAGAAATACGTTTTGATTTGCCATAGAGAATAAGGGCCCTGCTCTATAAAACAAGGAAGTACCACGGATCCTAAAAAATATTATAGACCGATCACATGCTTACCGACAATCTATAAACTCTGTACATACATTTTGTGGGATAACATTGTTAGACATACATATAAGAAATTATAATGATGAGGATGATGTATAGATAAGAAAGGAGCATGTCAAAGAAAGTTTGAAAGTGGCGCTAATTACAGAAAAGTTGATGAATAATAGGTTGGCTTGATATGGGCATGTTATGAGAAGAGACGAATGCCATGTGACAAGAAGAGTGTTTAGATATGAATGTGGATGGATATGTGGGTCGAGGTAGGCTAAAGAAGAGATGGAAGGACTGTGCCAAAAGTGACTGAAGAGCAAGAAAAGAGTGACTGTTGAGATGGCGGCTGATAGGCGAGAATGAAAGAGGAGGTCATATTGTGCCGACCCCACATAAAGTGGAACTAGGGTAGGAAATAGAAAGAACATTGATAGACATACACATAATAATGTCTGTTTTATTATTGTTACACTTTTGGATACTAAATGTGATCAAAACTTGCAGATTCACATTAGGTTTGCGTTCAGTATATTATTCTATGTCATTCTGCCTTGTGTACCAGCTATATTTATGGAACTCGCAAAAGTTGAAGTGGAAAGGATCAAGACTCATCTAACTAAACAACTTCAATTCGATTGTACCAGTAAGTGGTTTTAATAAATCTAATTGCATTTGTTTCTTACATAGAATATGTAATCACGAATATTATATATAGATAATTAATAACTTAATCTATGTCTTCTTCCTAGCATATTTTTATTATAAAAGAGCTCCAGCAGCCTATTTGAATAAATATTATACATTTCTCTTCTTCTTTCTTTCTTTCTTGTTTTAAGTTTACTTTTGAAGACGGTTTACTTTTTAATTATTATTTAGCCAATTGAATTAACAACAATTTTGATATTTACAAATAATGATTTATGTAATAAAATTACTGACATCCTGAAATATTTGGAGCTTCATCCGTGCAGGTTCACCGTCTGGCGCTTCTTCAACTTCGATATGTCTTTGATCCTGTCACTTGTTAGCACATACACTACTTATATAATTGTAATCATTCAACTCAATCAGAAGTATAATAAATAAAACTAAATTTACTTTTTTGTAATTAACCCAAAATATGTACTCAGCGCCCCATTTTTCAGGCGGTTACATTTTTTTTAATATGTAAAGATCTGTATATAATTTATTTAGACATCCTGCAACAGGAAAAATCCTTTTTTATTCGTAAAGACGCCATATTGTTTTTATAATTACTGACAAAGGAGTGGTATTTGTACTTTACAGAAATGAAAAGGAGTAAAAATTAAGTTAATATTTAAGTTTAATATTTATTCTACAGATCCTATAATGACCAGTGCCCCAATTGTGGAGCCGTCTATATATGTATATGTCAAAATTTCAAAAATATAAAAAAGAATAAATGACAATATTTTATTATTCGTATAAAAATGCACTAGTACTAAAAAATTAATAGCCCCATCTACCAGATTTTTTTAAAATATTTTTTTATTATTTAATTACAATTGTATAGTTTTTAGACTTTTTCCTATACTTGTAGAATGATATAATGGTTTCACTTAGCTAGAAATTTGGATTAGTTGAGAGAATAATATGGTTTTATTTTCAACTCAATACCTTCACACGTGCCCGAGTTAAGGGGTCTTAACAGACGGATGGACTGTCGGTACGATACTTTATAAAAAAAACTATATTTTTATTATTTAATATAATATTTTTATAGAAATTCCCTACACTTGTGGTATATTATGGTATTACTTTCTAATTTTCATAGTTCTATGTCAACGGGAAATAGATACCATATGAATATTGAGTTTTTTTTTTCAATTTAAGCACCCGTAAATTTTATTTATGTTAAATTACAAGTTTGATATTCTCACAACTTCAAGGACCCAAAGATTTAAGTATGTGATTTAAATTTCAACTGGATACCTTCACGCGTTCCAAAGATAAAAGGTCTTGACAAACGATTGGACGGACGATAAAGTGATCTTAATAAAAATTTGAACTGGAAATACCACGTACATTGCATATAATATGATTTTTTCAGAAAATTATAAAATATACAATGAGAATTGAAGAAAACAACAAAAAAACCTTTTGAAAATATCATTATTATACGTATTATGTATTATTAAATTATAATGCTAGTCATGTTTCATATCATTACGGGCAACTAGGGAATACTACTTTGCACGTGGTTCTTGCCCATGGCCGGTACTATACATTAAATTAATTACTTTAATCCACGTGTTAATAGCTTAATAACATAACATTTAAATACCATTCTCGTTGGGTCTTCTGGAACTTACTGACGTATCCTATACGTTACCTTTAATAAAAAAAGTGATAAAAATATGTCAAAATGATTTCTGTGCAACCACAAAAATCCACTGTTTCAGCACCTAATAAGCCGGTATCGAAAACACTCAAAATATTCTTTATAATCGTTCAAACTATACTTTTGTTTGATTTTGGGTTTATTAAATTTAAATCACGGTGTGTTAAATTGTTTGTTAAAATAAGTTCAGCTATTATACCAACTGTTTTGCTAATGTATTTAATTATTATTATCTTTTTTGATTCAACGCTATTCGAAATAGGATGGCAATCAACATTTTTATTAAGGAATTATGCATCTGTCATTATATTACTGATTATTCCTGAAAGGAATACGTTCTGTAAATTTTTAGAACAATTACATCAAATCGATGCAGAAGTCGGTAGAACCGATTCCTCTGACTACTTAGATGTTAAGTTATTGTTATATTGTATAATATCATTTGTGTTCAAAATTGTGTCATCAACTGCTTATTGTATGTATTATGGCGATGGATGCATAAAACGTGTATTCGTACAACTAATATTTTTGATAATTGTTTCATCTCTCGATATACCTCTCGTGGTATTTTATTTTATCTTCCATACTGCTAATTTGAGATTAGCAGCCTTGAAAAAATCTATAAACGATGAAAAACTAACAGTAAAACAAGGACAACTACTATATAAATCTTTGATTGACTTGGTTGAAAATACGAAAAAGGCATATGATCCTATTGTAAGTAATGTTGAGTTAGAAAGTTGTGACAAACTGTTGCTGAAATTTAATAAAGGTGTTTTTTTTTTCAGTTTATCGTGACTCTGGTAGCAAATATACCTATTGTAATGACGACAATTTACGTGATATTAAAAGAAGTGAAGTCTGACTGGGTGAGTCTAACTTTGTTTAAGAATTTTCGGGCACTTTGCCTACAAGATTATTGATACAAGAAGAAGGATATGACTAAATTGATAACGAGGTATGTGTAATTGTAAACTCTAGCTTTTTCTTTTTTTACAATAATTATTTATCGACTGTGACTTACATCACAAATCAATGTAGTGGTTTTACTGCGTCATCAGAACGGCTTGGCATAAATGACATTACGCAATTGTATGAAAATTAATCAATGACGTACATTTTACTAACAGTTCCACGTCAAAACATCAAGTTTTAGAGTGGTCATATTTTATTATGTACCTACTAAGTCATCTATCTCGACTCTACGACATTATGTCGATTTGTCATTAGTACAATCTACAATCGTTTCTTTAAATATGTATTTTGATTTTTTACAGGAAGATCCTTATGTGTATATTGATGATTTTGTGGCGATAACTTTTTCGATTATAACAATCTTCGCGCCGGCGATAGCAGCGGAGTCGTTGTCAACTGAGGTTGATAATATTAAAGTTATTTTATACGACATGATGCTTACAGAGAAAGGTTCGTATGACTTAGTTTGTAAGTCATTACTTGTAAATGTCGCGGGGCTAGGACTCTTTGATTAAGGAGAAGATGAATAGCTCAATCCACCTCTTTGCTCCACCGCGTGTTGGCAGATATACATGATGGCACATGTAGGCTTCCTCGCGTTTTTTCTTTCACCGTACTATAGAGCACGAGGAAAAATTTAATAAATTCAGCACTTAAAAACTCAGCAATACTAACCAGGGCTTGA
>DVRM01000106.1:0-12940 GCA_018232405.1 Junonia genoveva | reverse complement strand
CGTCTAAAGACGACTGACTGAAGTTACAAGTTCACAATATAATTTATAATAAAATGTGACGTACATACGTCCCTACACCCTCAACGCTGCATACGTGTGAACTAACGCTTTTCCAACTTTCTAGACACTTTCTTTCTTTAGTCTTTACAAATTCAAGGTATGTATATAAGTAAATTATATCAAAGTCTACACAGAATTTTTTGTATGAAACACTTTTATACATTTTTCTAAGCATTCCCCATCGATTTTCAAAAATGTTATAACGGCAATTATTTGACTTACTTTTTTTCTCATTTGGTTGTGGAGTTTCAGGTGTTTTAGCTGTAGCGCTCTTGCTTGATGATCGAGACAGATTTTGCTTCAAACTGCTACTGGATTTTTCTTTTGTTGGCAGTTTACTTGGCAATTTCTTATTTGGTGAGCTAGGTGAACCATTGAGATCCTTTAATGAGAAAAATACAGTACAATAAGTACAAATACAATATATAGACCATAGCTAATTATATTAGGTATGGCAAAAATATAGACACTCACATTTCCCTGTGTAGACTCGTCGACACCGCTGTCGTTATCCCCATCTGGAAACATTAAAATACTTTTATCATACTTATATGTTTTTAATAACATCTAAATTTGGTCCATCTCAACACAACGTAAAACAAAATATATTTCCTAACATCTACGTATAAAAATTACCTTTGGGTTTATTATTTGGAGTAGAAACTACTTTACGAGGTGTCGATTTTTTGGAATCAGAAGGAGTTACCGAAGTTTTCAATTCCATTGACTTTTTATTTGCTGAAGCAGGAGGCTTTGCCTCAATTGGTGATTTTGACTCAGATACAGGAGATTTTGGAATTGATTTATTTGGTGTCGCTGTAGAAGACTTCATAACGTTATTTACTTCTGATTTTAACTCCTGTTTTATTTCAGTTTTTGGTGTTTTTGGACGTTGAGGCTCTGGAGTCAAACTTTGACGTTTTATTTGACGAAACTGAACTTTGAGATACATTTTTTGGTTCTGGAGATTCCTCACTTCTCGTTAATGATGGTGAACGATCAGAAAGATCAGTTTTATTTTGCGGAACATCAGCTTTCACCGATGTTAAATTGTTCTGTGATATAACATCATCGTCATCATCTTGTTTCTTTTTTGACAAGTTTGACAAAGAACCCATAAACGATTCTATCATTTTAGACCCTGCAAGACGAGATTCTGGACGCTCAGGGACATCTTTCGTCCCTTCTGTTGACGCTTCAGATCGTACACTATCCCTCGACCCGCGCATGTTATCCTTACTGCCTCTCATTTCTTGAATCAAACTAAGCCCAGAACTCCGACTGCCCAAATCATCGAACCTTCCACCTATGCCACTTACTGAACTTACGGATTTCCTGCGATCATCGTCCATTTTAAGCGGGCTCGGTGCTCCAGGTGCAACCGCAATACTGAAGCTTCTACTTTTAGTCGCTCCCGGCATTTCATCGCTGCTATCAAATTTTGTAATGTTTTGGTTTTCATTTGATGAATTTTGGTTCTCCAGGTTGACTGGTTTGTTTTTGGTATAAATTAGAAGAATCGATGCCCTTTAAGGAGCCCTGCGAGGGCTGTCTAGAAAGTGGAACGTTTACGGGAGAATTCAATGTTACACCTGTCTTTGCTGGTCCGTTTGTTTGAGAAGTTAATTGGGGTCTAAGATCCTTCTGGAGTTGTAACGTTGTTAAATTGCGGAGGCTGACGAGGCCCAAATTGTAGATTATTTGGTACTTGCGGTCGTTGAGGCGGTTGTGTGGATGTCGGTGAAAGCACAGGTCTAGAGCCTTGATTTGAAGAATTTGGTTGATTTACAGGTCGCACAGCTGGAGACTGACTTCTGACCTGTGGCGAACCTGGAGGGCCAGCAGGACCAGGTCCTCTCTGGACTGGATTCCCAGGACGCGAACCGAGCTGAGGCGGACAATTGACCGGTCCTCCTGGCTGAAATTGTGGTCTTTGTTGCGGTTGTGGTCCACCTGGTCTTAGCGATTGTGGTCGGAAAAGCTGACCGTGAGTCAGCTCTGGTCAACGTCGGACGCGTTGGAGCAGCTTGACCGGATGATTCTGAGCCGTTTGAGCCTGGGTTACGCGGCTCAACCGGGGCCTTATAAATAAACAATTCATTAAATAGATTATTCAAACAAAAAAAAAAAACAAATAAATTGTTAATTTTATAATTATGACATTATCATTATTTCATTGCGTATATACTGAAGGCTATAGATTTAACATTGCTAAATATATATAAATAAAAAACAGGTAATAAATAAAAACATAAAATGTGTATGTGAACACAGTTAATTAATAAGATCATTTTAAAAATTAAAAATGTTTAACTTTGAGAAATAAATAATTATAAATAGGATAAAATTGTCGACTTATAGTTCTCAACCTACGCGAATGTAGCGAGCAATGCCCTGAGACACAAGTTGTCACGAACTCTGCAACTAGGTCAACGCGGTATTGATGGAAAAAAATTAGCCGACATTGTTTGTAATCCTAATACACTTATAACGCAAACATATTTACAAACCGACTATATTGAAAGGGAAAAAAGAAGCCTTGTAAATAACATGACAAATATTTTATCAAACCAATTGTTTGACTAACAGTTAGGTGGGTATAAAAGATATGTATATGTACCTACAATAAATGTTTTTCAGAGATTAAGCAATTACCTACATACTTATATCAAAATCAAAGGATCCTATATTTTATGTCGAGATCTAAGAAAAAGTACGCATAAAAGGAAATTTTATTTGTCAATAAAAATCCAATTTCTCTAACAATGTTTGTTCGGTATTTCACTTTATGGAAACAACACTTGCGGCAAGCCATGGTAACATTTGATATCCATCAATATGGCTACCGCACCGCAATACTAAAATAGAGAATACTTCTATAATTCTATAGTCAATGCTGTGAATAGGTAGGTACATAGAAAACTGCAATCTGTTTATTTTCACGGCAAATTACAGAACGATAGGCTATTCGTTGGTATTACAAAGCATTAAAGATTTAACGTAGAAATACGTCATGATTTTATACGTCAAGATTTGAGAATGATTACACTGCTGATCGTAACGAACGTAATTTTGATACTCTACAACGTTTAAAAATTCATTATTTTCCCTATAGATATTAAATACGCAGAAATTGTTTTAAAATGTTCTAGATTTCTAGACAATAGGAACAATTGTAAATAAATGATAGAATACCACCTACGCCATTTTATCGTACCACATACCAATTTTCCTTTTTTCATTTATTTCTAAAAGCATAAAATAAATACTATCTACACGTTGCGTGCTTCTTTAATTATGCTGCTAGTACCAGAGCTCACACGAGACTGTAAATCGATAAAATTATGATACTATTTCACCACACGTTACTAAAAGGTCAACCCGATCGCGTGGCTGCTTTATGTAACGAAATCCTCAAATAAAACACGATTGATTTACAATTTACATCAAAAGATAGTTTTCAATACTCTTTTCTGGTCTGTCCTATGAGTTGCAACTGCAGTCGTAAATTCATTAAACTATTGAGAGCTCAAAAATCGATTCTTTTTCGTGAACTTATAACGATAAGTTATTTTATTTATTTATCACCAAATATTATAATACGATACAATGAAGTCTTGTATCGCGTCTATTTGTCTGATCACCAGTAGCGGATTTACTCATAGGCCGGATAGGCCCGGGCCTAGGGCGGCACAATTGTAAGTGCAGCAAAAAAAGCTTTTCTGGAGCGGCAAAATTGGAAAGCAGACGGACGAGCATTTTTAGCTGAATTTGTACATCTAAGAATCTAAGTTAGGGAAGGATAAGTGTCGACCTTTTTTAGCTAAATTTGTAGATATATCTAAGATAGGAAATGAAAGGTGTCGACATTTATTTTAAGCTAGGGTCGGCCTATGAATTAAGGCCTAGGGTAGCAAAATTGGAAACGAGGCGAACGACCTTTTTTTAATAAACTAGGGGCGGCCTTGACATGAATTAGGGCCTGTGGTGGCACTTATGTTAAATCCGCCACTGCTGATCATGATAAACTCAAAACTACCCAACAAACTTTCATATACCTAATAGAGAAATTTGTAAATTTTTAAACCCATGAAAAATGACTGTTCGACTTACAGTGGTTAAACTACAAGATACATACGGAAAATGTATGTAAGTACCTACCTACTACAAAACTGTTGATTTTGAAAAGATAAACAAAAAAGTTCGCCTCAGCATTAATATAGCGTCCTCGGACGCAAAATAATTTGAATCAAATATATAAACACTGAAAAAGAGTCCAAAAGAATATATTTTGTATTAATTTAACGAATTATCGTATATTTTGAATTCTGAAATATAATATATGGAATATTATGCAAAATTAAACCCAAATTAAAATTAATTTATTTAATTTAAACATATCAATTTTTATCAAAATAAATATCGTCTTAATTTTAATAATCTTTGGTAGATAAAAATCTGGAACGATACTATCGAAGATATGACGAGATATTATGTTATATTACGACGAGATATAAGAGATACAGAGACGAAAGAATGCGTATGAAAATATACCTACCCGGCTGAAATGTAGACATTATAAAAGTATATTATAAATATTACTTGCTGTAATATCGAATGATTTTTAATTTTAAAAACTGTGATTATTTACCCAGTGCGAATAATTAAGCCTAAAACTAAGCCAGGGCGAGTCGCCAGTTTTCGTATAAAAAGTGAACTATTATTTTTTATTACTGAAAGAATAGTTTCCAATATTAACAAATTATTTATGTTTCGTGTTTTAGTAACATATAAAAAAAGAGAAATATAGCTTCAACAATCAAATGCTTGCCAAATATTTACGACTATACAATTCATACTTTTGTTGGAAATTTCAGGAAAAATTCAGGAAAATATTAAAATTAGAAAATACAAATGTATTCACGATTTGATGACTTACGTTTTGTGTATCTCTAAATTTATATACTAACGTATAATTGTCCGTTGTAACTAATTTCAATCCTCGTGAGTAAACAAACTTCTATTTATATCCACTGCTTAAATATACTACAATTAGTAAGCGCCTAAATTAATCATGCAATCATAGTCTGATTAATTCCAGAATCATCATATTACCTATGTATACGAGTGCAAATATTTGTTAATTTTCGGTATAGCTTTTTTAAAGTATGTAGTGTTAGCGGAACTATTTTGGAATACACGATTGGGTGGTTGCCTAGTAACTTATATATAAATCATTTTATCCGTTTGCTGCTATTTTGTGTGCTGTTATTTTATATTTCACATTATGATTTTTAGGTTAGTGACAAAATCGTGCGTAAACTACTTTCCTTGTTACCACTGTGCATATTGTTAGCCATGTGGCTTACCCGAATAATGTGGTTACTTTGTATTTGCTCCATTATATTTACAATGGCAAATTCTGGAGCAATAAAACCTTTATGTCATAATCTTCACGCGATGAGGGGTCGCCTATTTGCGATATCTCCTTGAAACTATAAAAGATAATAAAATATTTATTACAAAAATTTCACGCCAAACTTTCTACCATAAACGTGAACCAGTGCTCAGCCTTTTCCCCAAACTACGTTACGACTAGAAGCTACAGTGAAACAAAGTCTACGGTTTTGATCATGTGCAGTATCTAATATTTTTATTTGTACCTAAGTGTAGGTAAGGTAACCTTTGCTAGTGACACGTTAGTTAGGGAAGTTACTCACTTTAAATAAAGTATGTATTTTTTCTGATTGTTCTATGTATTTTTTCTGTATGTACCTATTGATAATTTTATTATCTCGTTTAGTTTTTATCGTCTGTCTGTGTGCGATGTGCACCGTGCACTTTTTGGAATTCAATCTAATATACAAATCTAAAAACTAAATCAGCATTAAATTTTTCTTACTAGAGTAGGTATGACTACATAAGATAGTAACAAATAATATTATCTCACTAAAATAAAGCCACGATTTGATAGTTTCAAAAAGAATCGAGTGCTATAATCTAAAGGTGATTAAAAAGTATTTTTAAGAATAAACATGGTCTACATAAAATGACAACTTAATATATTAGTAAACACGTAGCATTGGCCCCATAGAAGTTGTCTCTACATACAGTGATACGTTAATTTACTCAAATTATACGTTTACAAGAATTCTTGAGTATAAACATATGTACCAATGACATGAGTAACAACTATAATAGTCG
Source organism: Junonia genoveva (assembly GCA_018232405.1). Taxonomy (NCBI): domain Eukaryota; kingdom Metazoa; phylum Arthropoda; class Insecta; order Lepidoptera; family Nymphalidae; genus Junonia; species Junonia genoveva. The sequence goes on along the minus strand of DVRM01000106.1, from coordinate 6,676 downwards.
TAAGTGAATATTTATAACGTCACAGTCTTGTTACGTTCCATATAATGTCCTTCTCACTTATAAAGTGAGTCACACAAAGTCTTCGTCATTTTATTTTTTTACGTTTATATAAAAGGAAGGGTTATAATTTAAGAATGTAGGTTTAAGCGATTCATGCTGGCTTTTAACATTATTTTTATGAGGTACAAAAACGTCAGCGTGAGCTTGTATCGTGCTTTTGACCTATTAATTTTGTTTTTCATGTTAAAATATTAGTTGCAAAATATGTTTTCGGATTAGTAAACAGGCTGGATGTAACCCTGTGCAATAAATATTAAAAGGTATTTATTCGCTTTTCGCATCAGCGAATGTCGATGTTTGTCAAAAAAGCCGCTATAAATAATGCCACGTATTTTAACGTAAAATTCTGCAAATATAGCCGTGTGTGCTGAATGAAACAAGGCCTGTATTTCAGTTTCGGTTCCGGTTAAGAATCACAACAGAGGAACACGCCGTCTCGTCGACAGCTCGACTCGTGTCGGCGAACGTCAATATATGTTTTACACAGACAGACAGCCCTCTTTTCTTTAGCTAGACGTTCATACTTTGTAACTTATGTAACCTTCTTGATCACCTATTTTACTCTTAAATGGCTTCACTATAGCTGTTTTAATAACAAGCAAATAGGAACTATTTGCAATACATACATGTAATCTACACGGATGTAATAATCAAAGCACAATCATAATGAAATAAAATATTTATATTTGTCTTGTTAGTAATAAATGTCTCCAATCGTCCCTTGAAATAAAACATCTCAGCACAATAATTACCACAATATAATAATTTACCTTAGCAGAGAATACGAAATTAATTATAAAAAGCAATATTGAAGTAGATACTTGAAACTTACTGTGCCTTTCATTGAAGACACTATCTTGCTTTAGGTTCTCTATCGTCCCTTATATTTCCTCTCTGGAATAATTTTATATTTTATCTCAAATCGCAAATAATTATTTATTGATTACCAATGAAATAGGTACCTACTTAGCAAGTAAAAAGAAATTCAAACACTGAAGAATTTCTATTTCAAAATACGGCATTTTCAATCCGAATTCGGTATCCATTATAAAGAAAACATTTTTAATTTATTACTTTTTACGCTACTACGCTTTTATCATAATTATCTGGCATGCTCGAACTTGGACGACGTACTTAACTTTTCATAGATAAAAAATGGTAATTCCATTGTCATTTTGTTGACATCGTTAATTTCCTAAACGAATATTTAATCCTTAAAATTTTCCAACCCGTGCTTGTAAATTTTATCGCCATTGGCCAGTGCGCTTATCAAAGTGTAAATTGAAATCATTAATACAGACAACGATATTTACCTAGTTTTCCACTTACAGAGACACTTGTCTCTGCAAGTAATTTTATGGATCTATTTACATCGTCCTGCTAATCATCTTTTGTCGTCAATTGTCTTTTTATAGGCATCAAGTAATAATAGCCTTTTATATTTCAATAAATACATTATAGAAATAAATAGCATAAGAAATGAATATCTGTGATTAAACATTTTTATCTTATAAGATTGGAAAGAAAAAGTATTTAAACTGTCTGTTTTTTGTTCTAAACAGTGTTATGTAAGAAACACGGATGTCATTTAATCAAGTTTTTTACTACAGTATGACTGAGGGATTTCAAATATTGAGAATGATACGACACCTGCGTCATTATGATGGTGATGATGACGAACAGTTATCGGGGTTGATAACTTTAAATTCTCAGAAATCATGATAAAATTAACCCATTTTCTCAAGTTCAAAGAAATTTGAACATTGTATACAATGCATTTTATTATATGTTTGTTTGTGTTTAATGTTATATCGCAATGGAAATAGCATATGCATAGACATGATGAGAATGAAATTATTTATATTAATGATCACCGATATTAATTGCTAATCACAGGTAAGTCCCGGCTACATAAAAACCGGATTTTCTAATGACATGTAAAAAATAAATAAAACAATGTTTCTATACGAACTTCCTACATCCAACCAATAATAGGATAGCATAATCTTTATTTTCATATCAATTTGTCTGAACTTTTTAAACTGACCCAGCAGAGGCTCGAGCGCGGCAAATGCGCTAGCGTCACAATCTGGCGTCAGAACCATGCGATGACGTGGTCTCAGAAGTCTCTCTGAGTCTCTGCCAAATGTGACTCAGGTTGCTTATAAAACGCGCTCGCTACCCAAACACCGTGCATTTCGTATCGAGTCGCCGTACACGTCGCGGTAGTGATAACATCTGTTTTATCAGTGTCAAATGTTTGTAAACGGTGTCGAAGTTATCAGTTCACGCTTGAATAACATCACATTGGATTCGTTCAATATATCAGGTAATTACTTTTTAATGTGTACCTAATTGACCACGTTTAAGCGTTTATAGTTTTTTTTATTTATTTGTATTGTCAAGATCGTTTAAATCTTTAACAGTTTTTGCACTATTGTCTTAAATTTTAATACATATAAAAACGGTAAAAGGAAATTAATCATACTTTCTTTTTTATTACAGCAAATATGCATCCCAATTCTGAGAAGACAGGAGTGTGTGAGAAGAGCCGGCTTCCACCAGCACTTCAGCTCACACCATCCGGTCGGAAATCAAAAGAGAGGCGACGGCAGTCCGCACCAGAGGATCGATAACCCCTGGCTTCTGAAGCCAGAACATGAGATCCCGCCCACGCCCCCGCCGCAGGCCGATCCAAAACCCGCCAATTTCTTCCAACAAAGAATCGGATAACTCTAACTGGACAGGAAAATAATCGAAAAAATTCTGTAATGGCAAGTTGCCATCTTGCCGGTTAATGGACTTTTGAAATAAGTCATATAAAAATACTCCATTACGTTAATAAGAGTAAACACGTAAATATTGAGTCGAGATCAAGGAATCTTCTTGTCAACCTGTGATATACGTGAGCCAGATATAAGATCGTACGCAAGTCAACATATAATACGTACGTTCGACCAAGTGGGTGTAGAATGTGTTTTCCTTGTAAAGATAGTGGCTGCCTATTAAAAAGGTTTGTAAATATTTGCTTTTAGACTTTAGTATTTCTATAGGTAATTTATAACAATATCTTTAATTAATAACTTTTCCAGCAATTGTAAATATGTTATATTAGTTATATATTTAATTAGGAAGTTAAAAATATTGTGCAATATATAATTTGTTAAAAAAAAATAAATGTTCTTAGTAGTCCGAGTTCATGTTTATTATCATTATTGAAAAATTAAAATCCGACAATGAAAACTACAGACATTTAAACCCAATGAACTCTGTGACTATTGCTAAAAAAAGTCTATGCGATAAATAGGTTATTATAATTTGTTGAGTCTGTAACATGATTTATCGTGTTTTCTAATGTGTAGGAAGGAACTGTGCCAAAAATGTAACTGGAATTGCCGTCTACACAATTATTAGAAAGACATACCTATCCATAACATAACATACCGTTATTTTAATAACATAAATATAAAGAATTTTACAAATAAGAAAGAATATTGAGTGATTGACCGATGTCACTCACATGTTTGATACCGATGTTGTAGACCGAGAGTTAGTGGGAGGCTGAACCATTATAACATATTAAAAGTTCAGATATGTTACTATCACGTTTTTGATTTCGATTTTTTTGACTTCCGCTCACGCCGAAAAGAACCCTTGCCGGGAAAAGCGAATCCCCATTTCGTGTACAGCAGCAGAAGTGGATTTTTATTAACATTTACTTATGATATTGATTATAAGCTGATAATGTTAAAATTGTTTCATTCCGATACTCTACTCGTAACTAGATTAATCCCTTTTAATGTGAATGAATCCCTCTAAGTTTCTTGTCATATAATATGACTATTTGTCTATTTTATGCCAAGAAATATTTAACACCTCTTCGGATTGTTATGACAAGGTAGTTTTCATAAGTTCGTGCAGTGGTCACTTCATTTGCCTTCATTTGACTAATGATCGCAGGTTCGATCCACGCTCATGGCCATCTGAATTGGCCAGGCTGGATATCTGTCGTGGTCTGGGTTATGTCGTACTTCCGACGCAGAACCCCTTTTACTAAGGGTTTATTTTTTTTTGTATATTATAAATATAAAAAAGTAAAGTAAGTATAAAAAAGAAGTAGTTCAATATTGCTCTTTTTCTGGCACATACTCGTAAGCTGATTACTTGAATACGTCATACGATACATTTTCATAGACTGGATCGTGAAAAGCGAAAAAGTAACACTATTTAATACAGAAATAATGTTGTACATGTGCCAAAAGTATATAGCGTGTAGTTAATTCTATGATAAATATTTATTGGGTATATAGTTCAATTGTGTAATTAAAACTGTACTTTACTCCTTCTATTAAAAGCAATTATTTATAAGACGTCCAAACACGTGAATAATTCATTTCGCCTCCACAAAAGGCAAGTTTTAGTTCGTCTTCGTGTGTGATTCACGATGACTCAGGCCCAAAGTGAAACTCATAAAAAACTAAAAACCCCATTTTTCCTAATGTAAAAACATTTTTATTGTTTTAGGCAACCTTGTGAGTCTCGACGTTGTTGAACGTTGAAATTTAATGTTTGACGTAATAATATGTTTATCTCTTTTACGTTTGTTCCTATTATTGTATTTAATAAGTGATAGTAATAAATTATTAAAGTGAAATATACCTAATCATAGTTCAGTACGTGACACGTCGTATTCTTCAATAGATTGTGTATTGTTATTAAGTACCTACTTACGTAGTATAACAATAAAGATATAAATATTAAATGCTTACCGATAGGTAAGTGCAATAAAATTACCCGCGTAATTAATTTTATTGTTGTCGGATTGTATCCGAATAAAAATAAACGCCTCATAAATTTAATATCAATAAACAATATAATTTTGTAATAAGAGCTATTATTATTTTACATAGGTTTATTTATATCTTAAGGAAATCTGACACCACCACGATGTGGAATAGAGCTCGGAAGAAAGAGAGATTTTTGTAATTGATTAGATTTATTTTCTTGCTTACTTTCATACATTTTAAATCGCATTAAAATTATAAGTACTTACTGGTTTCCTAATTGGTTTCTGTATCAAATCACATGATAATAATAGGTATTATTTCGATGATATAAAATATATCAAATTACTAAACAGTAAGTACAATAATTCAGAATAGCAAAACAAAAACATTACAGCCAAATATTGAAAAATAAAAGATAACCATAGGTATTTTAATTATACAATTGTGGCACTAGGTAAGTGGAACCTAAGCGTGCGTAGGTGCGCTATGACGTATTCTGTAAAGTGTCTCAATTGAGCTTATTGACTCAACCCATGCCCAATTTGTACTTCCTAATCGCTATTACCTACATAACGAGTCGACAACAACATTACCTAAATAAAATAAAATATTGTATCCGTTCATTTACGAACATTTAAAACCGACCTCATATCGGTAGTTGCATAAATAAAAAATTAAAAAAATATGAAAGATACTAAACAACATTTAAATAATAACAGAACAGACAAATAGGCATAAAGTTTATTGCTTCCATACCATTTATTGTACAAAAATATTTTACCTAAAAAAATATAAGAATTAGGTAATAATTGTTTTCATAACAATTTTATCACAATTAATCTTCCTTTCTTGAAATGACGAATTTAACGGTTACATTCTGTCAGTGAGTGTAAGATAAATTTTATTATCAAAGAAGCAAAGGACAACAACGTGTCTAGAAAAAATTAAAGCCAGTCCTATCTTGAAAGATAACATCCAATTTGCAATTAATATTATCAATGTATCACACAATAATATACTTATCGCGATAGTCTTTCAGAAACGCAATTGGTATATTCATGTTAAATTTATAATGAAGTACCTACTTCATGAATTTTGTATACATTGGCATATTAATATGTAATACGAGTAACATGTCTTATGTCGGTGAGTACACTTTGTACTACATTTCATAACGTGTGCCAAAATACGAAATAATATTTGTACGAGAAATAAATCAATTCGAATATTAAGGGGACATAAATAGTACCTAGGTTTCGCAGATGAATAGTATTTTGGTAAACCCTGATCCTTATTTTGAAGCACGTATACCGTGCCCGGTCCACTACGCATTTCCCGACAGCTAATAGAACGGTCGATATCTAGACCGAAATGGAATGTTTTCTTTTAAAGTGCGGCTTTGTTAAAAACAAAAATATTAAGCTTGGGAATCTCATTAGTTTTATCGACAGTGATAATGGTACAAAATCTATCTTTTCAATACCGATAAATTACACAATTACTCTCTATGTACACTGCGTAGAGTGATATCGAACGTGAGCACTAGAATATTCGAATTATAATTACAAAGCATTAGCGGTGCTTGTTTTTATCGGAAACTGGGACTCACCTGAGATGCCGCGAAAGACAGACACTGATATATTAAAATGCGGTTAATATATTATTTCATTGACCAGAACTAGCTAAGGACGCCCTCCGTTGAGGTCGCCGGCAAAGCCTGATATGCCGTGATACGTAGTCGGCTCTATTGGCGACTAGAGATACGAAGACAGCTGTTAATAATCAGAGTCGGCACTACCCCTAAATAGAAATATAAATCTCAAATATTG
>DVRM01000105.1:0-12946 GCA_018232405.1 Junonia genoveva | reverse complement strand
GTCATTAAGTGATAAAAACGAACAAAAACGCTGTATATTTGAACACTGATTACCAATTATAAAATTATGCATACAATGAGTGATTACTGATAAATTAAGCTATAGATCATTGCAAGAATGTTGAGCACTAAATTTCTAATTTTTTTTTTGGTAAATGTAATTCTATTACCGTTAAAAATTAATGCTAATATTGCAAAAAGAATAACCGGTTATCAAGCATAAACAAATTCCATACTGACATTGATCTGTTGGCATTAATCAAGAAATTGTTATTAATTTTTTGAATTTGGTATTAAAATAGTAACATTGCACGAGTACATAATCTACCACAGCATTTAAATTAGTGCAAAGATTTCAAAGATATTTAGATTCAATATCGGCGTCGGCGTCGGCACGATTCATAACATTAACATAAATTAATATTATTTTTAATTACTATCTCATATTTATTTCACAATAATTTCAAGACTGACTTTTTAAATATGTTAATATATAATAATTTTTCACCGCGAATGCTGTGTGAGGCTTTTTGAAAGCATATTCAAATAAATGAATGAGTGCCTTTACGGCATGTGCTATTATAAATAAATAATTAAATATAAAAGCATAAGATAAATACAACATAATTTTCCATAAAATAAAAGTGAATTAAAATTAACTATGAAAGTGGTACTTAATAGGATTTAAGTTTTTGCAAACCCTTCGGATAAACCGCAACGAAACGAACAAATTGAAAAGAGGCAGTTTTAAATGTTTTACATTTTATTCACGGAAATACTTGGAGGCAATTTTCCACTAATCTCATTCGGCCTTGGTTCTGTGAAGGTATTTTGCAAAATAATGAACTTTATGAATTGCGAGAGAACGTAAATATTTCTTGGAGTGCATTTTAAAAATTTAACAAACTCGACTGAAGCTTGAATGGCGTACTTCTCGCGGCATCGCAGATTAGCTTTCCTTTACTGTGGAAATCTTATTAAAACTAATTACATCTGCGGTAATCTGCATTAATCTTCTACGGCTTAAATTCTCGTTCGGTACGAGTATGTGATGTTATAATGTTATCGGTGCCACTTCTGCTTCGTTTTGTTTAATTTTTGAGAAGTATAATATTAACTTTGTAAGCGTTTCTTTTTCAGTGTTAATAAGGGTCAATGATAGCACGTTTTCATAAGTACAGCTATTGCATTTTATTTTTCACGAAACTAGAATTTATGAATAAATATGAACTGGCTTTGTCGAGTAAGAGAAGTTGAGAAGTCTTATTTATTTACCCTCGTTTCCTTAAAGAGGTATTTGCGGAACTTTTATTTGAGGAGTTTACGACCGCTGACGCTGAAAGTGCAGCGAACATTGATGCAATTCTAACTTTTATTGCTTGCGTTAATACTTCGAAATTGTGACATTTTATGTGAAGGAAAAGAACGGCAACTTTGTGGCGGTAAAACAGTCTTAAATTGCATACTATCAAAAAGACATTAACAAAACGTATTTTCTTAGATTTTTATGGGTCGTTTCCATTGAAATAAAATTAACTTTTGACATTGCGACGACATAGGTGTTTTGAAATAATATATATGTGTCTAAAACTTACCTAAAACTACTGCACGGATGGATGACCCAATGTCCTGCCGCCTTCTGCCGGATGCGCTCCTTCATGAGAGCCTTTTTTGAACCGAAGAGCTTCATGGCTAATTTGTTGTCGGTGGGCTGGAAGAGGGCCTGCAGCTGATTGCGCAGGAAACCCTGCTTGGCATCGGGGGCCGGTGGCGCGGGCTCCACGGGCGTGCCGTACAGGGACACATCGTCCAAACCACCGAAGTGGACCTTGCCGGTGCCGCTGCCCTGCTTCAGCGACATATCGGCGTCGCCTGAAACACAATACACATAGTCAGACTTCTTTTACGAGATACTTATGAGGCTGGAACCAATACCTACCATTTTGTAGTTAATGCACGGTTATAACAACTACGCTAACGTTAAAACATTAAAAAGTACCCACTACAACAAGAATTATAAAATGTAAAATACTTTTTAATGTTAATATAAGTTCTACGGAAACAATTTTTTAGCAATTACACTGTTATTAAATGTAAAGTAACGTTTATACGATTTTTAAAAACGTTGGACAGTAAGGTTATGGACATGAGGCGAGACAAGACTAGAAAGTTAGTAATAACGAATAGCATGTGTTAGCAATAGGCAGGTAGCGACGTAAGAGACAAATGAAAGTTCGAGAATGGCCGACATTTACCATTCTTGCTAATTTTACAATCGATTTCATTATGTCTTTGACCTTTCCTTTTCTAATGCGATTATAATTACAGACTTAAGTGATAACAAACGGTCTACTTCGGAGCCAATAAGGAATTCAGTTTATGATTTTAACACGGCTATAAAGATTTTATTGCACAATATTGTTAAGAGTGCTAGTAATAGTTGTAAATAATCATCAATTGTCGTCTCAAAGTTATTGTTTTTCTGCGCGTTTAAAAAACTGTATAGAATTTTCCGTCAATTATTTCACTCAGATATTTATGTAAACCATTCAGATAAAGTGAATGAGTAATATGTAATCATAATTGCTCGTAAACGTTGCCATTACTCGCGAAGTTACTACATAGAGGTGACAATGAGGCTAATAGATACTTAAAAGATTTCGTGGCAAATATGAGAACCCAATTTTGACGAGATTATTTTGAAATGGCGATTTAGTCCGGAAATTTTTAACCGTAAGGGATTTAAGTATAGCGTTAATGTATGGTACCTATACATGAAATCTGGGTAGTTGAAGAGCAAAGAGTTGTTGATGTTATTATAAAAGACAGTGTATGCTTAAAAATTTAACAAAAAAAAAAACGCTCAAAAATTTAAAAGAGCTGGATAATAGAGATGTCCATAATGAATCTTATTCATTATACAATTTCATACCAGGTAAAATATTTTTTAACCGCGTTAAAAAACCGATAACAGTTACGTTTTTCTATGAAAGGACGATTCATATTCTGATAGGAAAGAAAAGATGCTATTAGACAAACGTTATATATAGTATTAATAGTAAGCTACCTATATAAAAAAGGCAATATTCAATACTGTAGCCTTAATACATATAGCCGAGTGTTATCAGCCATCGAGATTGAATTCGACGTAGTTCCAATACTTAGCCGAGCTACACCGAATGCAGTACAATGGCGCCCGAGGCGCGGCTATCAAGGCAAATGGTTATTGTTCTTTCATATATACGCTCGTGTATAGTGTTTAATATAAAACGTTTCTTGTTTATATCGTTTAAACCGAGCACCTGTCGGTAGATGTAATTTTGTCGTTCCGGATTCAGATTATGTTATAATGTTAATATTACTTGGTAATATAAATATAATCCTAGTTAATTGCGTCCGTGGAAAATTCATAATTCTGATGTCTAGATCTGTAGGGCTATTCCGATCAAAAATCGAGACTCAAGTGAATTTAGTCACTTCGCTCATTCGGTCTGTCAAATTTGAATGGTAAAAAACTTACTACAGAATATCCAATGCATACATTTCACGTCAAAAATGACAAATACTTTAGTACGAATCGGTGCCGCATCATATCGCGTGGCCTACGTGTACAATCGTGTGAGTGAAGTGTAAAACATTCGCTTGAGTGGGTCTCGATTTTTGGTCGGAATAGCCCTACTGGTCATTCATGAATACACGAAATTAGACATTATTGTCTAGTTGACAAGATATCACAAAAACAGCAATTGCACTCAGGCTGCAATGAGGTTGACCAATCCTAACTCTCTTAAGTATGATTATTTTATGATGAAAGCTAGAAAAAAGAGTGACCATGGATCGATTAAAAGTTTTTATAATACAGATTTTATTTTCTTTATTTTGATTTGACCTCACTGTCGTATGTTTTAATATTAGGGATAAAATAAGCTTAAGTAAGTTTTACATTAAATGTAATAATTTCATTTTTGTAATTCATAGTAAAATATATTATTTAATCACGAGGAATAACAAGGGTACGTCAGTAGAAAGTTTATTGGATATTCAATAACACACCCTTGTCAATTTCTTCCACATGTTTATGACATATTGAATTGAATTACTATAAACATTTTTTGTATCTAATAAAAATTATTTAGTTTAAAAAAATAACGCTTAAAAATTGAAACTCATCTTTTAAGAGAAGCAGTAATACGAGCACCATCAAAACATGTGTCATTGTTAGTCGCAAGACATCTCGAATGTGACCATTACAGCTGATAAAACAGACGATTAAACAATGAGCCAATGGCACTTTATTGATTCAAGTGGCGTCAACACTGAAATGCGAGACCGCCAATCAACCGGCCCGATACGAAGTACTATCTTAATAGCAGAATTGCTAGAAGTTTAAACGTCTACCACACATTAATGAACTGTATAGTAACTGGGGGAATATCTTAAACAACTTTGTACTTTCCGAACTGTTTCGGTATACAAAAATATCTCTGCTATTTTAAGTCCACTACCAATACACGTGTTACTCGACGAATACAGGGAAATAGCTGTTTTATTTAACGCAGTAATGGTTATGGGAATTGCAATTTAATTTCTAAAACATTCGTTAGATGTATGCGGTCGCCTTGGTGATCTTGAAAAGGATTATGTTCAGAGTAGGTATCAGATGTTCAGTCCGGATATTAATTTAGACAAATTGTCGTATTTTAATTAAACTTCTCATAAAGGACAATCCGGCGGAACGCAAATAGAACTCTTGGGATAAAAGTTAGTCCTTATTTGAATATTTAACCGCGATTTTTATACATATTTTTTGTTTGAAGCAAATAAAATATTGATTTTTTTTAACTTAATAGGTATTGACTGTTTTTTCTGCTTTTAGCTTAACTATGTAACCTATGTTTAGTACAATTATTGTCACAATGCATTCTTTTCCGGCCTTGAAATCGACAGTAATATAGTTTAATCGCGATGATGTCACGAGATTCAGCCACGCGAGTTTAAGCGTAAAAATTACTTTTAATTAACTGTAATGCGATAGCTGATGAACGATTTCAAATTGTATTGATAAAATACTTAAAAAGAAGATTGTGTAATTATACATATGGCTACATAAACTCTCAGTGCCGGATTAACCCTGCACATGGTCTTTAGTTGAAATGTGAGGCACCGCCTGACCTTTTTAGAGTTGTTGTAAGTATAATATTTTATACATTTCTGTAGTTCTAAAACTCAGTTTTATAACACTTTATAGACACAGGCTTAGAATCTTCTGAAGGGCGGGATCTTTAGCATTTGTTTTAATTTCTGTTAATTGGTTAATCCGTCACTGTTTTTTCTTTTTTAATGTAAATCGTATGAACTAGCTCATAATAAACTACACACTGAATACTCGATTTGCGAAATTACTCTCAGTGAGGCGACATGGAAATTAAAATTCCAATGTTATCGCCTAACTCACTTTTCTAAGATTTCTCGGTTATTTTCCGTCATTCGATATGATTGGTAACTTAGCCGTGACAAACCAAAATATTCAGAAATAAATAATACGTGAATAATAATAGTATTGCATGCATTTTATAATTTAAATATTATTTCCGATTCCCGAAATCACATTCATTTGATATCTTTATTTAAATGAGTTCGATAAACAAATAAATATTGAAATCAAGCTGTCAGTTTATAGGAGGAAAAACTAATATTGAGTAACATTACTTGTCCTCCTATTAGTTTTGCACAGGTACTTACCCTTCGGCATTTTCGATGGGTTTCTTAACTTAGATTTTCCTTTTAATGTAGCCGTTTTGATTAGTTTTATTTACAGTTGGGTTAGATTTCAGTAGTCGACATGCAACCCCGACATCACAAATAGGGTACACAAACAAAACAACACAGAGGTTTAGGCTTTATCTTCTTATATACACAATTACACTACGTTTGGTAGTTTCAAATGACTATACTCTGACTATACGTTGTGGCTGTAGATTTGGCTAAAATGGAAGTGATATTTTTAATACGATTAATATCTTATATATTATATACCATTGTATAATTGGCTTGACGTTATCGCTTTAAGTTAGGTATTGCATTGGTTATATTATTATATTTACAATGTACGTAATACGTTGATAATTATAATTGGTAAACATAATGCTTTAATAATTATGTTTACGCTTTATTTATTTATTTTTTATTTAAGTTAAGTTATAGAGTTTATCGTCTTTCTAATTTTAATATATATACCTATGTAATTGTATTAATATTTGTTGTAATCAGAATTTTTTTCTCTACAAAATTGAAAGATAAGAAAACATTCGTAAGTCTATTTTTGTCTCATCGTCGTGTTGGTCATGTTATTAGCTTTCGGGGCCCGCTGACGAATCTATTTTGAAGACTTGGGATACGATTTCATATTACCGTCTCCGTTGGTATTGTTATCATAGGATGTTTTAAGCATATCTACTAATAACAAATAAAATTGAGTATAATATTTTATGTATTGTTTAAGTTCACCGAATTTATTCCTTTGAATAGGTAATATCCTAAATACATATATCCAAGGTTTATAGTTCCTATAACTTTTGCAATAAAGGTCCAATACTTCTTTTTGTGCCTAATTAGTTATATACCTACATATATAAAACTGGTGTATTTTTTATTTGATTGAGCTCAATCATGTAAGTGAGATGCAGATAATATAAGCAAAGTTTCTACATTTTGAAATTCCTAAAAAAATATAAATTAAAAATCGTCAAACTGCGGCATAAAAGCTTCGAAAATATAAGCGTTTGAGTTGAGTATCATCAAACCAGCCTGGAAACAAGGCATCATCATCTACATGAGGTAATAGCATTATCCCCAGGCTCAGTTAAGGTGCAATTTGACAGCAAGTGCAAATTATATCTCAGAATAGAACAGAAGACGTCCCAGACAATTACTGGGCAATTGAGACAAAAGGATAATGTTTGGCCGCTGTGTCAAGGCCGACACAGTTTATTTGTTCAATTGAAAATAAAAATTGACATTAAATAAATTGTTATTAATTCAATTTGTGATTTATGGGCTTTAAATAGCGTATCTGAAATGGGATTCTAGCATTGTGTGGGCTACATGTGTGATAATAGAACGAGTAAAGTTAGATAAGTAGATATGTAAGTAAAAACATTATAGGATTATGTGGGTAGGCGTCAAAGTAGATACACGTTAAAAAAGCTCTTAAAAGTTTATATAGTTTATAATAGTTTTATTTGTTCATATGTGCTGATTATGAATATTTTATACATATAAACAACACCACCCACCAGCATTAATTGTCCTTTAAGAATATTATTCACTACAAGATATACATAATTATACGAAGATTTACGTCTACTACTTACTGCGACAATATGGAATCAATCAAGGACACCTTAGCGACAATGACGGAATTATTCAACGCACGGATGAATGAATTTCAGCAGGACTTACACAAAAACTCTTCTCCTGTAACTACCACCTCATTAGCTGCTGAATTTAATTCATTCAAAAAATTCACTTTATCAGCTCTTACTGCATTGCAACGGCAAGTCGAATTTCTGAGTCGAATAATTGACCGTCAGGAGATGAAAACGCGACGGAAGACACTGTTACTTCACGGCGTGCCTGAGGAGAAGTCCGAGGATGTGTCGGCGCGTGTCACCAGCATTGTCGCCGAAAACTTAAACCTAGCTAATTTCTCCAGTGCCAGCATCAAATCATCTTTTCGTCTTGGTCGTACATCTGGTAACAAGCCTCGTCCCATTGTCGTTAAGTTCAGGGACACAGCAGTTCGCGACAAGGTTTGGTATGCCAAAACCAAACTTAAAGGAACCAGCTTCACGCAGTCGGAGTTCCTGACGAAGACACGGCACGATGCATTTTTGGCGGCAAGAGAGCGCTTCGGTGTCAACAGGTGCTGGACACGCGACGGTACCATCTTCGTGGTTGCTTCGGACGGAACACGATACCGGGCTGAGTGCCTAGCTGACCTTGAAGATATCCCGGGATCTGTTCCTGCTGAAGCGGTGAAGTCTCCTGTCCAAAACATCGTCACCGGACCGAAAGCAGCTGAATCGAAGATAGTTGCATCGCGTCCCAAGCGGGTGCTAAAGAAATAAGTCATTCCATATTTCACTATATTCACAAATATATATATACTAATTTTTCGCGTTAATTGTTTATTTCGTTAAATTATTTACACTTTTATATACACTATTATTTTTTTAACACTTTTATTTTAATACTGTCTTAAACTTATTTCCTATATTGTTCGTAATTTCTGCTTATCTCTTCAATGTTTGTTTACTTTAAACTTATAAAATACTGCATGTCATTCGTTCACTCGATTACTCGAGGAATGCCGGTAGATTGTTAAAATGTTTATAGTATGTCTGAATATTAATACGTTTGTGGTACATAGGTACGTATACGTATTAATTGATAATGACATGACTTTTTATTTTTGTGTTGTCATTTTTTATTTTATTTTATTGTTTCTTTCTTGTCTATACTGTCTTTAATTCTGATACTTAGAATATTAATATAAGTAAACAAAATTACGTAATGTAATGTATGTCATTGTGTGTGTTGTTATTATTATTTTGTAACTTTTTTCTCTTCAAGCAGCTGGCGGGTGTGTTGAATGGTACATAGATTATATTGCAAACTTTATTATTATATATTTATACATAGAATTTTAATATATACTTAAATATATTATTATATATTTATAGATATTTTATTTTTAATATATTTAAATATATATATTCTATATAAAATATACAATTATATATTATAATATATATATTTCATATTTTTACTAGAAAATGTCTCTTATTAATAATTGTGACATGTTTTTATCCCTATCTTCTTCCGACGGATTGTCCAGTGATGACAGTTTTTACAGCATTCCCTCTTTGAGTGAGACCCTAAATTCTCACTTCGCAGATTGTTTGAAATATTTTAATGCAGTTCATATTAATGCACAAAGTATTCCTGCACATTATCCTGATTTATTGTCGACTTTTAGTAGCAATCATAATATCCACGCTATTCTAATTTCTGAGACTTGGCTAAAGCCTTGCTTACCCTCTACTTCCTTCTCTTTACCGGGATTTCACCTGATCCGGAACGACCGCATTAGCCGGACAGGTGGAGGGGTTGCAATTTATCTTCGTTCTCATATTCCTTTTAATATCATTAACACTTCGCAACCTCAGACCGGTGCAGCAGAGCATCTTTTTCTTGAAGTCATTTTCTCCCACACTAAACTTTTACTCGGAGTTTTTTATAGCCCATGCCTTACTGTTGACTATTTCTCATCATTTGAGACATTATTACATAATTTAACTCCTTTATATAGTCATACAGTAATCATGGGCGACTTCAATACATGCTTGCTGAAAAATGACCACCGGTCTTCCCGACTTAACTCTCTTGTAAACGGTGCAAACTTAAATATTCTTCCTTTACTTGCTACGCATGCTTTTCCTAATAGTTCCCCTTCTCTTTTGGACCTAATTATTGTTTCTTCAATTGACCACGTTGCAAAACATGGTCAATGTGATGCTTATGCATTCTCATATCACGATCTCCTTTATCTGTCTTATAAAATTAAACCACCTAAAGCTAAATCGAGAATTCTTCTGCAGCGCAATTTTAGTAGTATGAATTTGGAGCGTCTGTGTGATGATGCAGCTAAAATTGATTGGAAGGCGGTTGAAAATGCGCATACAATAGATAACAAAGTGGCTATTTTTAATTCGCTCTTAACCCAGCTGTATGATGTCCACGCACCTATTCGACCCGTGCGGATTAAACACCTCCCAGCACCCTGGATTACGTCTGAAATTAGGGAATTACAGAATAAAAAGAACTCTGCCAAAGCGAAATATAGATCAGACGCCAGTGAGTCAAACAGAGAGAAATATGTTAAGGTTCGAAATCGTTGCAATAGAGTGTGTAGAGATGAACAACGACGCCATATCTACAAATCTGTCATTGAAGAAGAAGATTCTAGTAAAGTTTGGAATTTTTTAAAGTCACTAGGAGTTGGTAAGACGCGCCAGGACAATTCGACTCAAAATTTGAATCTTAATGATTTAAATATCCATTTTTCCTCTTCAGTTGCAATTGACAGTGCAACTAAAACATGTACAAGAAATCAACTTTCAGCTTTACCAACTCTTGATACTCCTGTTTTCTCTTTTAGTCAGTTTTCGAATGTGACGTTAAGAAGAGTATTTTAGCAATTAATTCCAACTCTATTGGGTCTGACTGCATTAGTCGTAAGATGATATTTCCCATTATTGATATCCTAGCTCCTGTTACCACATCAATTTTTAATGCATCCATTTCCAATCTGTTTGGAAAGATGCTGAATTGAAGAAAAAGATGTTGTTTGGAAAAATGCTATTCTCCCGCTTTTATCTAATGCTCTTGAACGTCTCGTGCATCAACAGCTTAGCAATTTCCTTTTTCAACATCGTCTCCTTAATCCGTTTCAATCCGGATTCCGCCCTGGTCATTGTACGACTACTGCACTTGTCAAAATTACTGAAGATATACGTTGGAATATGGATAACCAAAGAGTTACAGTATTAACGTTACTCGATTTCAGTAACGCTTTCAGTACTGTAGACTTTGACATCTTGTGTGATATTCTGCGCACTCTTAACGTATCTCCTACGGTTACTGAATGGTTTCAAAATTACTTTCAGGGACGCCGGCAGCGAGCCAGACTGAATGATTCTTACTGAAACTGATCTACGGTCTCAGCCAGTGTCCCGTAAGGTGGCGTGTTGTCCCCTCTCTTATTTTCAATTTTTATCAATTCTATTAGTAATATTATCACTTCTCTGTATCGCCTCTACGCAGGCGATCTTTAAATATATTTTCACTGCACTGTTAATGGATTTACCTCAAAGTATAAACCGTATTAATAGCGATCTCTCATCAATAGCAACCTGCAGTGAATCCTACGGCTTAAGAGTTAACCGCTCCAAAACTAAAACAATAATTATTGGTAGCTCTAAATTAGTAGCCCGAATCAATAGAACTCAACTACCACCAATTATTTTTAATTACATTGAAATTCCTTATAGTGATATTGTAAAAATCTGGGTATTTTATTTGACCAAAATCTCTCCTGGGGTCCACAGATATGGGACATAAGTCGTAAGATTTTTGCTTCATCTTCCAGTCTTTGCAGGAATACTCATATTCTCAATCTACTATATTGTAAACTGTTCAATCCCGTTTCCCCTCCATACCTAAAA
Organism: Junonia genoveva; assembly: GCA_018232405.1. Taxonomy (NCBI): domain Eukaryota; kingdom Metazoa; phylum Arthropoda; class Insecta; order Lepidoptera; family Nymphalidae; genus Junonia; species Junonia genoveva. Next base: position 1,659 of record DVRM01000105.1, on the reverse strand, counting down.
GAACGATTTAAATTCCTTAGTGATTCCCACGAGCGTTGCCTTCGATCTGAAAGTAATTTGATTCTTGAAGTTCCTAGTACAGCTATGCCGTCAATAGACCATTTCCTGTGCCCCAAGATTGCCAGGAAGAGATCACTCACTGGGATGGTCCGCTATCTTAGATTTAGAATGACGTCATATTACTTTTCGAATTACTCTCAATAAACCCTTTCATTTGATACCCATATAGTAGAAATGCATTTAAAACAACTAGTCCGCCAGCTGGGATGGTCCGCCATCTTGGATTTAGAATGATGTCATATTACTTTTCGAGTTACTCTTAATAAGCTCTTTCATTTGATACCCATATGATAGAAATGCAATAAAAATAACTATTTTGCTAGGTTGGATGGTCCGCCATATTGAATTTAGAATGATGTCACGTATTTTATCGTATATTGTCAAATATGTATCCAAAATTTCAGCGCAATCAGTTGAAGATATCTGTTTTAAAATTGAGTAGGAAAATCGACCCGAAAAAACTACATCCACATATTGCAAAATAATCTCGAAATGGCTGAACCGATTTTGATATAACATATCTAAGAACCACCGATAGAAAACACTCTTTCAAATAAAATAAACTGGATGCAAATCGGTTCAGGTACTACGGTGCCATAGACAGACACAGAGACACACAAACACACAGACAAACATAGCGGTCAAACTTATAACACCCCTATTTTTTGGTCGGGGGTTAAAGACTAGTTTAATTCCTATAATGCATAAAAATAACACTACACGGATCGGCCGGATGATCCAGCCGTTATTTTTTTATACCTACTACGTAATATATTTGTGCCACAAACTTTGTATTAAATTCATCAAATACCTTATTTTAAAAATATTGTTTCATGTCTGCCTGTGTCAATTATGTTCTGGAACGTGCCGAGATAGCAGGACAGTTCATGTTCGAAAAGAGTATGGATAGTCTTTAGTTCAAGAGTATGCACGGCGAGTTTATTCTCCTTTCCCTTCTTCTTATCGAATCTTATAAATTCAAACCAATTCGATTGTTTTAATACATTTTTTTCTCTTTTCTTATTCTAGGCATCCACAAAGACAAATAGGATAATCAGCCATCCATGTTCTGAATCAGACATCGACGCGAATGCTGTTGTTACGCTTCTGAATGCTATTTTGTTGCAAGTAACATGCGATTGTGTTAAGTAAAATTTTACCCCATCAAAATAGAAAAAGTGAAAGGAAAGCCAAATTCAAAATGTAATACTAAGTCCATATCATATTTACCGATAAAAATATCGAAATGTAATCGGATGTCAAGTGCTATGTACACTTTATGTATAATCCGTCGTGTGCTGCTTGACAGAACTTGAACTTAACTTGATACGCTACCTAGATGGTATTTGCTAAAACACGTTAGCACAATAAGTAACTCACAATTGTAATTCTGCAAATGATCGATTTATTAATACGGTAATATGTTTAGGGTCACTGTCATATACCATTCAATAGAAGTGAGACCAAGGAAGTTCTACGTGAAAGGTGGTAGTAATTTCCAAACCGTGATGAAGCCTATGATGCATTTGGAATGGAAACTTTACTACTACGAAGATGATTACTTGGCCGCTAATTCCCACGACGCAATGACGCTTCTAC
>DVRM01000104.1:0-13040 GCA_018232405.1 Junonia genoveva | reverse complement strand
AACTTTAATGCCTAATTTTAAACTTAAAAAAAAATATTATTTTTTAAGTAAAAAAAAAAAATATTAAAAAATTATTTAAAATTAAAAAAAAAAATAATTTAAAAAAAAAAAAAAAACAAAACTATAATTAAATATTTGTATATAAAGTGACTAAAAAGTGTACTTCACTCTATTTTATTATGTTAATAAGAAGAAGTACAACCAACCTTGAAATATGCATGTTCCAAAGCAGCGTCGGCTGTCAATCTCCTAGCAGGGTTATAAGTTAAGAATCCCTGAAGCAATGAATGCCCACTTTCCGACAGTAAATCGGATCCGATCCGCTGACGTAATCCGCCCGAAGGATGCTCTGCAAACGTCATTTTCTGCACAGCTGGCAGTTCCTTGTATCCTGGCCAAAAGTAGCTCTGAAGGCGTACCTAAATCCTAAAAAGAAAATACATTTTAATAAATCCCTACTAATAACTATTCAGCTTGTTACTCGTTATTAGTAATATAGCCAATATTTAACCTTACTCATAAATGCGAATGGGAATTTGTTTGTTTGTTTGTTTACCACTTCCACGACGTAGATATTGAAACGATGCTCTGAAGCTTAGATTAAATAACATCATACCTTTTATCCCAGAAAAATTCGCTATATTCGACGGAGTAACATTTCCCTACCCATATCAACTAGTTTCAATATTTTGAAATATAACAACAAGACCAACTCACTTTAAAAATCCTATTCAGCTGGTCGACCTCCGACTTCCCTGGGAACAGCGGGTTCATGGTGACGAACTCGGCGAAGATGCAGCCGACGCTCCACATGTCGATGGGCGTGGAGTACTCCTTGCAGCAGAGCAGCAGCTCCGGCGCGCGGTACCACAGCGTCACCACGATCGGCGTGTACTGCCGCAGCGGCGACCCGTACTCGCGAGCCAAGCCGAAGTCGCCCACCTGGATAATGGAAATATATATGAGGCTGCGTAACAAGAATCTAACTAACATGTTTGTAAAATGATTGGTTGTATTCTACATCTCGAATATGTTGTGAACTACATTCTTAACCTCTTACTAGTAAATTGATTCAAAAGTATCGTTGAGCATCAGTTTAAATAAACCTTATACTTGTGTTTGTCGTCTTTGCTAACAAAACAATACAAAAGAAAACGATAATTTCTTGACAGTTTTACTATATGAAAACGAAAAACAGTTTTTATATCTTTTGAGGGCAAGAACAACCTAAATTTTGAATATTTCAAAATGTCAATTTTGCAGATACCCTTTTTGTTGCTCTTGTTGCTCTCACTGCCTCATATCATTTTACACGAACTTAAACTGACATTTCAATAACAAAGTAATGGAAGAAAATGTTACCTTCAATATTCCCTTGTGTGATAGTAAAAGATTGCTAGTCTTGAGATCTCTGTGTAAAATCCAATTATCGTGCAGGTGATGGACCGCTTTCAATAATTGCGTCATTAAACATTTAACCTCCCCTGAAAATGGAAATGACGTTTAAGTAAACCGAAACAGCAATTAATATTATTATTATTATTATGTGAAATTGCTATATACCTGGTAAGAAAACCTGTTTCTTTCCTCTCATAGTTTCCATAAGGCTCTTGAGATCGTGCTCGACGTAGTCCATAACGATAAATATTTTGTCCATGTTGGAGCCGACGACGATCTCCCGCACCGTCACTATGTTCGGATGCTGGCCCTGCAACAGACGAGTAGGTTGTGCGTCTTGTTAGTATTAGGGTGACAACACTCGATCGACATGCAAGATCCATGATATATCCAGCTGCCCGCTGACAAAAAGTAAAAATGACTGTACCCATCTTACCATTATGGGTTATAAAGAAAAAGTAATTAATAACTGTTTTTTTAAATGATGTCAATATTACAATTTTCTATATGTAATGTTAAACTACTGTAAATAAAACCGATTAAAAAAAATTGCTGTGGATGGAGACATATTTTGTCCTGTTAGTCATTATCTTTTATGTAAAGGAATCCCCATCCATTTTCTTTTCGCGTAATATTTTCAAGTAGTAAACAGTGACGGAACACATTAGTATTGAATTACTTTTGGTTACTACATTATATTCATGTGGGACTTATTGCATAACAATCTAAAATATATATAAAAAAGCAAGCGTATTAGTTTGACATTAACAATAACAACAATGCAAAAAAATTAAAAACTATTTTTAACCCGGAATACAAATCTACTAAAAATGAAAAAAAAAGGTGATTATTTATCGCAACTTCCTATTATAATTATGTATTGTACCAAATTCATAATTTAAATGTAGTTATTTATGGAGTCAGCTTGATGTTGATTGGTCAGTCAGTCAGTTAATTTTAGTTTAGTAGTGGATAAATACGAAAATCAATCCTCTTTTATAGCTATTGTGATTATTTTTTTTATTTATTCTACATAATACATACATACATACATACATACATACATAAATAAATAAATAAATAATAACGTACATATTGTAGTCATGCAAAATATAACAAAAATGTAAATTTTAAGCCCATTACATTTAAATTGTCAAATAATAAGTCCACATTGTACATGAGTATTAAATTACGCAAACAAGAGCATTTCAATAACAAATAACAAACAATAAATAAGAAAGTGTGTCTCTAAGTAATTGTTCAATTACACAGAGCAGTATAGAAATGATACAAAGAAACATTTAAACAAAAAGTCTTAATTCTCATACACAGTACAGGAAATTTTGTATTATTGAACCATGTACGAAGTTTAGATTAAGATTTTTTGCATATTGTTAAATATGTAAGGTATCAGGCATTGCAAAATATTATAAACCAGTTCTTTGCTATCTGAACTCATTGTTCACTCATTTTTCTTGAAATATTTCCACAAAAACATTCTTTTTTCAAAGAAGAGATGCATCATTATTTAAGGTTACATTAACAGGTGAGTCTATTTCATTTTAAACTATTAAACTTCCTTATAATAGTTTTCAATTTCACTGGTAACTGAAACTATTTCAGTTTCACATATTAAAAAATTCATATGTTTGAATTATTGACGTCAAAATAATAAAAATATAAGAATAACAAAAGTATCAGGTTTAGGTTTAAAAAATTCACATAATTAACACCTTGAAATATATAAAATCTTAAAAATAAATAGCATGACCTTCATCATTATTGTGGTTGTTCAAAGTTTTTATAATTATGAACATTGTTAGTTCTGATATGGCAATACAAAATATCCTTTTAAAATGTTTATTGAATACATTTGAAACTACCTTTCGAGTAAAATACCAGCAAAATCAGTTTCAAAAGAAATATATATTTTGGTTTGAAATAGACCCAATACAATGGAACTAAATAAACCTTAACTACCACATTTGTTAAATCAATTTTGTATAAGTTTTACAAACTTATAAATCTTAAAAGTTTCTTTAAATCTTTAAAGTTATCTTTAAAGTTAAAAAAAAACTAATGAATGCCAACTTCATTTTTAAAAATATTGATGTATGTATTAAATTTAAATAAATCTTTATCTTGTACTATTTAACTTGTTTGAGTTGCTAGATCAAAAAGAAAATAAAAATATTTTCTTTATTATCCACCACTTTAATTCTATATTATCTACCTATACAAAAATAAATATGTTTATTAATTCTTCATTCATCAAAATGGACTAAGATTCGAGAGAGATTAATTTATCATCAGCAGATATTAACTCTTAATAAGACAAAGTAATGTTACACTTTGACAAAAGAATCTAAATAAGAGAAACACGCAGCATTGGCGAAGTGAAGATAGTGCACGAAGGCGTGTGTAGAATAATACGTCTTATTACTAAAAACAATAATACATGTTACTTTTACAGTCCATTTTTTTATAATATGTCTGCGGCAGACTCTAGGATCATACCATGTTTTTGATTAAATTCTATACAATGTTACTATTTCAAATTTTTACGTGGTAGGATCTGTTTATGGCCTAAATAATATATTACTATTAAAATAATATAAAAATAAACTATGAAACTGATTTTAATAGTATTTAAATAAAGTGTAACAATAATATCATATAAAAGTATGATATTATCATTATACTGACCGTATTATAATATTATTTTTCGTTAACAAACTGATACATAGAAATAATTTAAAATGGTCTAGAGTAATGCCGCTTCGTAATGTAGTGGCTAGACCTCAACATTAGGAAACATTATGACAAAATATGTTCAAAAGAAATCAAATATGTATCAACAATAACTTAATTTATATACACAGAAGACGTTATATACAAACATTTTTATTTAAAGCACCAAAATTAATAATAAAACATACAGCAGGATAGTTCATAAAACATAGTTGCTACCAAAATTTGCCATATTGATATTAAAATTTTGTCATTTTCACACATCATAGGCCATACCTTTGATAGCGACTTTGTTCGACGATTAGCCTTAAAATTTAATAAGAAAATGTTATGAGGGTACAGACTTGCCTTTATCCTTCAATATTTCTGTGAATGTTCGTAATTATTGACATACACGCAATAAGCGTTAACATACACAAAGACATAATAATAATTGTTACGCCTTAGCTGAACAGGTCACTACGCTCGTTAGGTATGTAAGGTTAATCCCTCTCTATGGGTTAATAAAAACAGTTAGTTCACATAGGTACCAGATGGAGTTGGTTTGCCCTTAACACATTAACTGCCATGGGGAGGTCACAAGTGACCAGCACCATATAATTTCGTTCAGGATGTGGATATCATACATAACCGGCACAAAAGGGCATTTGAATTTAAATGCTTGATTCCGTCAGTCACTCGTAAATGGCGTTTCTTTTTCTATGCTTCGGGTGACCCGTGCGGCGTCCAGGACACTTGATAGTGATATTTCTTAGTAGTCTTTTTATAAGAAATTTTATGAAAAATTCATTCTATTCACCGCGACAGGTGACTGACACTATATCGCAAATGGCCCAGATAGAACATGCAGGTCAAGAGTGGCAGTTAAAGTGTTAAGCTATATGTAACAATCACATAAGATTCACCAACTCATCGTAGTATATAATATAATTGATGGGTGCATGTCTATAATTTTTTATATTAATAATAACGATTTTTTTTAAGATTATTTGCTAACAAAGGATTACTTAAATACATCAAGCATTCGAACATTCACAGTACCTTTATATGAAATTTTCAAACAGATTTTCAGCTGCATAATTTGCTAGTTGAGAAATTGCAACTACATATTGCACAACAGACAAAAACATCTAGACCATTTTAATAAATGCAAACAAATTTAATATCTATAATAATAATATAATCTATTGTAAAAGCATGACTTATTCCATAAACTCTTGTAAGCTTTAAAATAAAATGTAAAAAAGTGACAATCAATTTCCGAAAATATTTCCAAAAAAAAAAATAGCTAAAAAATTGGCAATGTAATTATAATTTATACATTACTGTAAAAGTTCGATCGAGTTAAGATTTACTAACTCTTCGTGGTAATAGTCCAAACAGTTTAGAAATTCGGACTTCATCCACTATTCAATTGCTTGATCTTAGGATTTACATAACATACTAGTACGAAGCACAAGATTGTTAACCAATTCGACACTTTGAACTAGTCAGTATAATGAATAAAAGTGTCTCGTAAAAATATTTATTAAGCCATTTCAAGTGGGCTGTAACGAAATCGGCATTAGACAGTATGAAGTGTGATGAGAAAATTATTCTAAACTTATTTAAGAAGTAAATTGATATCAATAACGTATATAAAATATATTTGTAAAAATCAAGTAATGAACTACCTAAACTCCTGAAACGTCTCCAGCGCCGCAGGGAGATCAGCCTCTCCGCCTTAGCGTAACAAAGCGCAAGCATTCATGCTCGCCTCCTCAGCTTCGGCTGCTTCGACTCGCACGGCGCCAGCGCTTCGATACGGCAGGCGGAGGCTGCTCTCCCTCTGCGCCTCCAGACTTATAAAACACTCTAGGGGTGTGACAAACAAGTGTCGAGTGGTGTTGGGATTAACGGAGTCGCTTCGAGACAGTTTTCGACTTCAATTAAGCTTTTCGATAAGTTTTTAGAGGAAGTATTTATTGTTTTATTCCTAAAAACAATATCATCAGCGATCAGTGATAAAACCTAATATCTAACAAAGTCTGAATGGCAAAAACCGTCAGATATTTAAAAATCATTTTTAGATTTACCAATTCATAACATTAAATCTTACAAGACTTATTATGTATATGATTCTTATTCTGTTTTATATTATATATTATGTATTATAAACATCAATTTCCTGACACTAGTTCATTTATTCAGACGTAAATTTTCTACAAAAGCCAATTTTGTGTCAGATGTGATATTTAATGAAATCTTTTGTATAATATGAAAACATACTGTCAGAATAGACCTATCCATTCTAACAGTATAGTAATATCAACTATTTTAACTGTTTGAGCTCTTTAAAACCGTTACTTTACAAAAAGACAAGATACAAGATATTCAGATTTTTTATATTTTATCAAGAATTTATTAAAAAATATTTTTAACACTGTAGTTGATGATTGTAATTCTGTAGAATGATTACCCATCAAAATAAGAGAATAATGTTTTTAATGTTTGTATACATTTACGTTTTTAAAAATACCAAAACACTTTCTAGTGTATAAAATTAAAAAAAAAATCATAGTTTTAGTTCACATTATTGTCAAATATTAGTCGATAACTACGGTAATTTCCTTAACTTATCTGAACTTTTTCAAATATTAATTATAGTCATTAATAAATTAGTCGTTATTACTATTACTCAAGATGCTGATTTTCTCTTTTCGTTTTTAAGGTAAATAGAGACACAGCCTAAAGAAAATTTAAAAGGCATTTTAATAACATGGTCTTGTAAAAGATTTCAGGTATATGAATTGAATTTACTTAAGAAGATTAATTTAATATGATTAAAATTTAAATTAAAATAAGATTAAGCTATTGTTCAAATAATTTGAATATTTTTCATTGGCTTAGGCCTGGTTATTTAGGCCTGGTTTCCATGCAAATGGTATGGCCTTCATATAGATTTTTATTTCAATGATTTTTACTTGTTCCTTCCTGCTACAATATCTTTTAATTGATGGAAACACTTCTATGAAAGTTACAGTTATAAGTTAAACGGACTCCATACAGTCAATTACACATTTAGTGGAAATCAAGTTTTGATCCCAGATAATGTCATTTAAATTAAAAATATATTACTTCTTCTGTTCACTTTTGGAAGAATAATCTATCTAATATACCTAATAAAAGCGTTTATGAATTTCGATTGTTGTTATATATCTATGCCTTAACTACTATATATCAGCTGATTATCATGAAAATTTATAGATACATTGTCAGAGGTACCATAAGATCACAAAGAATACCTTTTTTTGAAAAACTAAAGTATTATTTCTCCTAAACTTGTGTAGCTTTTTGCTGCAAATATGCAATGATCATTTAATATCAGAAAACCTCTTTAATGGGTATTATTAAACAGAAACGGGAAGTACAATCAGTGCTATGGGTGAACCAAGTCAAGAACTGAACATTATTGAGAAATAATGACATTTAACATGAGCAAAACCGTCTTACCTACCTTGTTATGTAAATAAAAAAAAAGTCTAAAATACAACTAATATACTACGCACTACAATAAAAATTAAGTTTCAACACTAAAATCTAATTATAAAAAAATCTATACAAAGTTTTAATTATGTTTAGTTTTAAAATGTTTTAATACTTTAAAGTTATAGTGTTAAAATTTATTTAAGTTAAATGTTTCTATTTGGCTGACAAAATCAGGTTTTGACTAAGAAATACATCATTTAGGTTTATATAAATATTTCTTAAAGAATATATACACTCTGATCAAGTCATGCTTTTAAAATAGATATAATAATTAATTTTACATATACCTTTATACCTGCTCTCAATAAAAACACTCAATATTACATCATTTTCAATTGTTAGAGTTTACCTTTCTTCATGATGGTCGGTGATGTTGTTTCTAGATAATTCTCGATGATGTAAATTATTAGTTTTGTATAGCCATTTCAGAAACTTTCGATGTTCATAAATATGGGGATATATTATGAGAAGAAAATTACTTTTCAATGAATATTTGTTTTGTAGGAGAGAGCATTTGAGGATTTTCCCCTGGAATAAATTCCTTATAAGATACTTAGGCCCGCCCGTGTATCGAAGTTGTTAACCCTTGCAATTGGGTCACACCTCTAGCACAACCCTCTTCAGGTGAGAGGTGCCGGGCCTGTAGGAATAAAATACAAGGCATTAATTTTGTGAATTTCGCACGGGAGCCATCGAGTGCTTAGCAGCTCATGGCCCATAAAAGCTGCATGGGTAAATAATAGGAAAGAAAAAACAATTTTGTATACCTTCAAAAATTGAGCACTGATGCATTACGATGGCTCGAGTGAGCTTAGAATAATAAAAATATGCAATGTGATCCTACCTTAAGCAATGTATTGATTTCCCTCAGTGAGGTAATAGGAAATCCCTCCTTTTCCTTCTCCATTTTGAGTCGTTTTAAAGCGACTATTTCCTCTGTCGTTTTGTCGCGTGCTCTGTAAACAACTCCATATGTGCCTTCCTCAATTCTGTTGAGACATTGAAATTCTTCAACAGACCGACACCCCTATAAAATAAAGTTAGTAGTATGAAATGAAGCTCAGATAATTGTAACAAATATTGCTATTGAAATAATGATTTGTTTTTTGACTTACAGAAATTGGTGTTCCCAATAAGTAGAATAAATATTTAGGATCTTGCTGTTGTATATAGTGTTAAATATTCAGTTTTTAAAGTATATTTTCTTTAATTGATTAAGTACATATGAAGAAGATTTTACCTGGAGTGCAGGGAAATATGGCGGTAAGGCATTCATAGCTTCTTCCCTCAAGCGCACCTCCTCATCATCTTCCTGTGCTTTTTCCTCCTCGACATTTGCTTTTCCATTCTCTCCGGGAGGGGGAGGGGAAAAGGAGTGTGATCGACTTCTGCTTTTGGATCTTGAGTGTGACCTTGACCTTTAATATTTAAGTTCTCATATATTAATCACTTTAATCAATCTTTAGTTAGTACAACATACAAATTACATTTTTAACCTTTCAAATTCCAAATAATTTGAATAATCTCAAGTATTTCATTATTAACCTATTTATACCAGACAAATAGAGATAGACCTACTTACTTCTATAAAAATTACACTTTTAAAACAACATACAGAACATAAAAATTAACGAAAATAATAATTCAGGTAATGAAGTATATTTTTATTGAATACATTAAAACATTATTCAAAAACCAAAATTAGTTTTGAGAAATTAACTTTAAATAAGTTTTATAATTAATAAGTAATTAACATTTAACTCTTACCTTTCAGATCCATGTGACAGTGGACTGGGATTATTTGATTTCAACACAACTGGAGATTTAGAATTCTGCCTAGACTTTTCTTTCTCAGTAATTATTTCTAGTTCATCATCTTTCTCAGATTTTCCTTCTCTATGCTCATCTTCTGACTTTGAATCACCGTCAGATTCCGACTCAGTGTCTGAACTCTCCTCTTCTGTTTCTGTATTAGTATGTTCACCTATAATTGTTTTAACATAATTTAAGTAAATGAACTCTTATACAAGCAAACTCTCCTTGTAGCAGGAATCTATCATGATAAAGACCTACTTTATCGCTCTTCTCTCAGCAAAATTACGAATAATCCTAAATTGGACATCAAATGAGAAATTACGTAATTAATATAATAAAAAAATATAAACAAAAGTTTTACCTTCTTCTGGTTCAGAATGTGGCGAGTCACTCTTCATTTCCACATCGCTGGCATCAGACAGAGTGACAACAGATTCATCGCATGTAGGTGAGTGGTTTGTCTTATTCTTCTTGCTCGTCACCTCCTCGGGTGAAACCGACCGCTTCTTACCGCGACGACGACGCTCCTCACGCCGCGCCTCTAGCTCAACTCGGGATTCGTGTTTCCTTTTTACCATTTCTCTTTCTATAAGGTAAAAAGAATACATATTAGTATACAATAATTAAACTCAATGCCAAAGTTAGGAAACCACACTACATGACTAATTAAGAGGAGTGAGGGGGTTCTGTAAAATACTGTAAGGATTGGAGGGTTTGGCAAATACTATGGATGATCACCCAGGGAGAAGAGGTTCAAAAACTTTTAGAAATAAGTCAGATATGGCTTTGTTCCCATACTATCTATACTATACTAAATGTTAAATAAGTTACATAAATGAAAACATTTTACCTGCATCTATTAATCTCTTTCTCCTCTCTTGCTGGTGCTTATCGAGAGACCCGTAGCGGTCTGAATTCTTTTCCCTTTCATATTCCATATGCTTTTTTGATTCTTTATCATAATCTGTGTGCTTTTTGGTTTCTTGACTTTGTAACTCCTTTGATATTCTTTTACTAAGTAACCTAGTTCTTAAGTCTTCTAATTCCTTGTCACCGGAAGTTTTATCTCTATTTTCTTTTTCATTGTTTTGTGTTCTTCCCTCTTCCGCTAACATTCTTAACCTAGATTCTATTCTATCAGTTTCTAAACGTTTTCTATCATTTTCAGAATATTTATACTGACGATCACGACTTACATACATTTCCCGGTCTCTTTGCATATCTTTCTCTTTATACACTTCCTTTTCTCTGTATGCTTCTTTAGGTCGACCGCTTTCCCTGTAAGAAGTGTTATCCCTGTACATCTCACGTTCCCTATAGTGTTCTCTTTCTCTGTATGGATCTTTTTCCCGGTAGACGTCCTTCTCTCTGTAAATATCTTTATCTCTGACCTCTCTCTCCCTATACATTTCTTTTTCCCGCACATCTTTATCTCGGTACACTTCCTTTTCTCTGTAAAACTGCTTGTCCCTATAATAATCTTTAGGCATATCTTCTCGTTCTAATTTACTAAAATCACGTTTTGTTTTTTCCGACTTATCACGTTCCCTGTTGAAAAAATAATTATTTTGTTGTACACCCCCAGAGCAATGAGTCAGACCTTAAATAATATGATTATTATTAATAAAACGATATACATAAACGCAAATATTTAAGCTACCATTAACAGTAGTACAATTACCTGTAAAGATGTTTCTTTTCCTTTCTGGCACTTTCCTTGTATCTGTCTTTCGCAGTTCGCTTATGACTTCTTTTGTCTCGATGAGATCGAATCACGGCTTGTGGTGGTTTGATAACTAAAGAATCTGCGTTGTCTCGATCTTCATCTGATAAGCTAAAATGTATAACAAAATACATTACTACAAATATGTATAAAACGCTCTATCACTGGATCAATATAACCTGTCTTGTATATACTTAAGTTATAAGTGTATGTGATAATAATGGCTCTAAAAATTATTTAAAGTAATTAACTTACCTAAAATCCATTTCATCTTGAACAGGACTCCGCGCTAATTCACCATCTTCACTTTGATCGTCTTCGTAATTACTCATGGTGCAACTATAAAATTTCACTCTTATGAACCACAGGAACACGAACCACAATATAGTTTTATGAATAACTCAAATTCAGTTGTGTTTTAAAACAATGTATTTGTTAAATAAAAATGTATATGATATCAAATTGAATACACAGCGAATTATTTCTGATTAAATAACTTAAAAAAGTAAAATGCTACTCAATTGGTACTTAAAACTTTGGACAAGCTCAAACGCCATTTTGTTATTTTGCCATGACGGACGGAAATATGTATGAATGAAAAGGAACGAATGTAAATTATAGAACAAAAGTATTTTTGACCACATAATGTTTTATGATCAAAGGGAAAAAGGTATTTAGATAGATATTTAAAATCATTTTCTTTTACAGTATCTATCTATCTTCTAAGAAATCAAATCAAAATACCTTGAATACTTAAAAACTTCAAATACGAGATTTAATTTGAGGTGCAGCTAATTTGGCATGTAGTATTCCCCCGTTTCTCGTCTAACTCCTTTGATCCTGGATATATTTTTTATTACAGAAAAAAATATCCAATATGATCAAGTTTTTTTGTATCCAATTTTCTTTTTTATTTTAATCGATTAATAGATATGTTAAGTAGTGAAATTATAATTTATCTACTTTTACCTAGGTAGCCGAAATAACTTTCCTTTCAAATTCTAATTAAACGTTTAATTGCTAGACAGACTGAGCAAACGGACATCGTGAGATTATATGGGCTCGTTTTGACTCTACCCTAAAAATGTGCCTAAAATTCGAATGTTCACTGTGTTCCAATTATGTTCATAGTCGGTATTCCATATTAGCAACATATTATAGTTGTTTAATTTTCCATGTCAAATTTTTATCTAATAAAATCTTAAGTTTACTTTACGGACAAGCTACTTAGCCGTTTAGATTAAATAATAACAATAAATATTTAAGTGGAACAGTAAATTATTATTAGATACTCTTACCTTACAATTCTTACCTAAATATCTAGTGTTTTAAAAAGGCACCTCAATTTAATTTGGTTCTGGTAAACAGAATTTTAAATTGATGTCCTGTTTTTTTTAATTTGATGTATTCCTGTGTCATAAGACGTTATGCTTATGGCAAAAAAACGCTGATGACGCGTTTACATTGTTTTAGCTAGATACCCATCGAAGTATTCTAAATAACCTTTAGTATCTCAAATAGGCAGAATCTTCCTGTATGTCTAATGAAAAAATTTTTACGAAACAAAAAAGTAAACTAAATTAGTTTGATTATATAAAATAGTATCTATGTAATGATCGTGGACCATATCTAATTACAAAATCTATATATAATTTTATATAAAATAATATCTAAAATTTTAAATAATTTATCTAATAATAGATAAATTTTAATAGGCAAACCCAACTTCTAGATAACTTGTAGATATCTATCATAAGGCGGGGCTAAACACAGCGCTCCAACAGGGTTGTACCCAGGGGTAGGACAGTCTAGTACTTGGCCTATA
>DVRM01000103.1:0-13046 GCA_018232405.1 Junonia genoveva | reverse complement strand
ATGTCATCTTAGTCTACCCGTGACCACGAACGCTGTAAAGTGCTCGAAACGTCGGGATTATAAAAATCATCAATATATGCGATTTAAATCCGTTCAAACTAGTTTTATTTCATAACAAATATTTATTAATGCGACAGAAATCGCAGTCAGAAGCTAGTTAAAAAAATATTATCTAGACTGCGATATTTAAATTAATGAACATCGTTTACAATAATGTAAATATCGTCTTAGAGAAACAACGTCAATATACCTAGACGCTAAATCTATCATTAAGTATGAATACAGCTTCCGTTGGTAGACAAGATAATTTCCGGTTTCACAGTTACTACAGACAAGAACATGAAACTTAATATAAATACAAATATATGGATACAAAGTTTCTTTATTATATTGTATTTTATGGTATATAATACGGCGTTAATACTTAGCCCTGCTCACTGCCTTGCTCACTGCTCTGCCTATTTGGGCTAAATGTAATACGGCATTTACACCCAACCCTGCTCCCTGCCCTACTCACTGCTCCTGGAACTGCCCGCAATGTTGCCCTAAAGGAATAAATACTGCCGCGGCAATATCGACGGCATCGCATTTACACTCAGCCCTGCTCACTGCCCTGCCCCTTTGCACTGATTGTAATACGATTATACGACATTTACACTTAGCCCAAACGGACAGGACAGTGAGCTGGGCGTTTAGTATGACATGGCATTGTTAAATGTTATAATTATTGACTACAAAAATTAAACGTTATCTTCAATAGTCGTAGACCTAAAGCATATAGAGAACATACATGACCGATTATCGGATCGGTATGAGCACTTTCCAAGCTTTCCGGCTTGTGCGCTAAATAACTTAAATACTGCGCTATTAATATTTTATTTCTTCATATTACATGCAAAAATATACTACACATTCCCTGGACATGACTAACGAGTTCCATTTTTCGCTCCCGAAAATCCCTAGATAAAAAATTGTAACGAATTCGTTAGAATCGTTTGGAGATCGCCCGTAAATTATATGTATCTAATTACTTTATTAATATACGAGAATTGTTCGTTTCAATTTATTAGATACGACTGGTTACACAAGATATACATGAATACAGCAATAAATATCTATAAATGAATGTACAAGAATTGTTTGTTTAAATGTATTAGATCACATTGGTAACACAAGATATGCACGAATACAGTACGGTGCGAGCTGTAATTAAGGAAAAAGCTAATTATAAAGTATATGCGCAAGCATACACCCCCAATTACCTATAATTTCACGAACCAAACAATCTTGTAAAGAGATAGATTTCTTTGATGTGAGCCTAATTTCATATATACAGATGCATAATTATGTATATAGGTATTTAAGAAAGTAAAATCTTAACATTCCATGTACACGTAGATGTCACCTAACTTCTTTTAGGAGAAGAAGACGACCGAACCGATTTATATGAAGTATTGTGTGTACTTTTTGAGACATGTCTACCTAAAATAAAAACTTTAAATTATTCACATGATTTTCTCATATTTCATATTTTTAGAAGCAGCAGTTTAGTAGGTAGATGGGGGGACACTTGACTCTAAGAAAAATTGACACTTCAAAGCTTAAAATTTCGGAAACAGTTCGTCGTTCGGAAAAATGGTTTTCCCACACCTGTAATGTTTTTAAAAGACCTATTCAACGATACCCCACAACATAGGATAAATGAGAAAAAAAATTTTGGTATCTTTTTACACACAGGGAAGCCCTGAAAAAAATTTTTTTAAAAGATTTTATTGTACGACTTTCTCGGCGTTGATTCATATGTATACTCATACCGACTTGCAGCTTCCTAGTATTAAGGACCTCGGAGCAAAGCCGCGGACAGGCAGACAGACAGACAGACGGACATGGCGAAACTATAAAGGTTCCGTTTTGACTACGGAACCCTAAAAACGATTTAGCTCGAAACGAGGACTTTTTATGTTGTTAAAAACAGATAAGGAAATCAAATTTATTTCTGGATACGACGTAACACATAAATTAATTGCTTCTCTTATACCGTATGAAACTAAGTTCTTTGATCTTTAAAATTGGAAAAACTTATTTGCTGATGTAAATACGATCTTTTGATATGCAAATTAGATTTCTTGAAAGGGACAAATAGAAAAAACTGAAAATGGAAAGGGAAAAGTATATTGAAAGTTAAATTGGACGAAGAACGAAAAAGATCAATATGCAAAGTTAGTCAACATTTTTATCGTTATTGCCCGTTTAAACATACGGATACAGTTCAGAGAAGTAAGTCTATTATCATGTCGTAGCCTCTTTTCGTTGAAAAAATATGAAGCTTTATTCGTAATTTTGTGGTAGAGTAATTGTCGTAATTAACCTTATTTCCAACTTTGTAAAAGTCGTAATGGAATAGAAAAAATGAACCTTTCTAGTAGATTAAAGTCCTTTTAATTAAAGAGGTAATTTTTGGGCATACTGGCGCCTACAGTAAAAATATAATATTTGAGAAAAATTAATCAAAGTATTGTTTAAATGTTATTGCTATTAAATTTTCTTAAATATATGTATTTTTATATAGGTCATAGCAGGATCTTTATCCATCGGACTAACGTTCGTGAAACTCCATAGTTAAGAATTGACCATCATCAGAACAGAGCCGTTTTCGGCTGACTTTACTTGAACAGGTGAGGGATTTTTGTCCACGAAAATTTTGCCATTCGTTTAGTTCAAGGTCGCTCATTTCTATATGATATATCTATCGAGGATTTAAGTCTCGCAGATAAAAGGCCTTCGTCTGCGGAAATCATAAGTAATATTACGCCGTCAGGAGTCCCCTGCATCGTGGCCAAACAGGTCTCTAGACCCATTTCTTTTCCAGAAATATCAAACTTCTTTCGAGTGTACTAGTATGGACTAAAGCGATCGCCAGAGATTGCTGAATGTGCAATTAACGTCGGCGGTTGTGGGATAAATTCCCACTGGGGGTGGATCGTGGATTTGTATTTGTACAAATATTTGTTACCAGGTCTGGGTGTTTGTCCTTGTGTCCCTTGCCTTAGAGAATTGGCGAAGACGTAAAGCTGTCGGTACCGGTTGGTATCATAATCACCTGAATACGATCGTTACTTAGTAGGTAAAATTTTCTTGCCTAGAAGTTTACTGGCTTTCTCTCTGTATTACGGAGGTCAGACGGCAATCACTCTGGGTAAAAATCAAATAACCTGTCAATACCTAGACGAGAATAAAACAAACCCTGGTTAAGTCCGGCAAAATGCTAAAAAGAAGAACATATCAAACCTGATCCTGAGCTATTCTAGCTTACAATTATCATGGTAAATAAATATCTTATAATATAGGCCAGTAAGGACAAAGATGGGGATTTATTAAATTTTAGAGGTGCAACTTCCTTGCTTTGCCATATTGTGTCGTATATTGCTATCATTTTTCATATAATATTTTTTAATTTTATTATGATAAAAAATGAACACCAATAGAATAACACGTTATTTCTAGTTATATAGTGCTCTGAAAAATAATTGTTTTTGTGTCAAATTGGAAAATTTGTTAACTGGTACAATATAGGCCACCTTACCCTAATATCGATTCTATCAAATACCGATTTCTCGTTTCCATATTGCTATAATCTTAAATGCATTAGAGGATCATTGCACGAACCAGAGGAAATGGACGATTGGAAATCAATCTATCAACGTCGATATAGTCTAAACCTATTTGGAAATTAATCAAACATACACCAATGATTTGGTTTGCACATGCACGTACAATGACGTCTAAATTTTTCTACACAAACAGTATAGTTTATACTGTTTCCTATAGTTCTGGAAAGCGTTTTTGTCATCATTAATGTAAAAAGGATTCTACAAATGATGGCTACAAAAGTATATGATTGCCAATAGTTCTGTATGAATTCCTTATAATAAATGATAAGATTTTTTTTTTGATAATGGCGTTCATTTGTCTGATTGACCGAATAAAAGGGTAAGGGTAAGGCTTAAGCGCGGATGTATATGTACATATGTATATATACACGAGTAATACGTACGTATGTATCGCATATACCTAATTATGTAGTATGTAGCTCATAACATCTTTCCCCTACATATAATATGTACTTTTGTTTATAATCTCCTAGAATATACGGGATACGGATCCCGTAAAAAATATAATTTCGAAATATTACAAAATAACGTTGTATTATAAATCTAAAATATTTTTCACTGTGTATAAATATTAAATATCGTTTATTATTTAATTAATTTAGTATTTTCTTGTGGAAATCTCCCCTTATACTGCATGGCGTCGTTTATCACTGTCAGCATATTTTGCAATTTAAAACAAAATGAAAACGGATCGGTTTTAATTACGAAAATAAAATAAAAAGGTAAAATTAATAATTAATACAATATACAATTATTACACGGTATTTTTCACATTAATGGTTAACATAATTATTAATTTTCATGTTTTACTTACATAATTATATATACATACATATGTCATTATAAATCTAGTCATCCAGTCAACAAGTGCCACAATTTTTCAACGAACTTGTAAAATATGATTAAGGCTTAAGGTATCATTGAGCTCAAAGCTGAGTGTAATTAGGTTTTGACAAAAATTTATATATGTTCGTAAAAATAGCAACAGATATCAGCATTTTACTTACAAAAATATTGAGGTATTTGGTTTTTAGCTTACACCTAAAAATATTTTGTTTCAAAGTTGAAAAAAAAATTCGAAATGAGAAAAAGATTTATTTCATAGCTTAGACCGAGTTTTGGTTAGATGTGAAATACGGTTATGTTTAACCGTTAGTTTTATACAACATCTATTAGTCGTAGAACGAGTTTATAAACATAAATTTGGGCTCTACGCGGATTACCTTTGCGTATGCAATTCGGTTTTAGCTGCAAGCTGGAGATTAAAGGTAATATTGGAAAATCAAACGAGGCTTATCCTCTATGAATGCGTAATCGTTCTAGGTATCTAAAATAAGCGTACATTTTGGAAATTCACTTATCGTGATCGAGATCTTTATTTGCAGTGTTAAATGATGTGTATCAAATTTATATATTAATATATCATAATTTCTAATAAGCTATTTCTTAAGACACTTTAAGTTTCGATGAAGATAAAATTCATTTTTTAAGGTTCCGTAGTCAATAAAATAGAATCAGTCAATCAATCATAATTTTTCCATGTCAAACCTGTTCGCCATGGCAACTTGGCACAAAGATATTATATAGTATAAACTTGTTATTCGGTAAAAATATACTACATGTCGTCAAATTTTTTTGTTATAAAATCATAAATATTATTTTATGCGGTATTTCCCCTATCAAGATAATTTTATTTCGTTTTCTCATATCTTACTATTTTTTTTCAACCAAAAAGAATTCTAGTTGAGTTCTTTTAAACTATTATTTTTATTTAATAAATTATCATAAATTAATGTTTATGCAATATCTTCAATATCAGCCACAGACGTAAAAGTTGTAATTAACTAAATCCCATGTTTTCCAACTTCCCCATGTCGAAAGGGAAGTTTAATGAACTACGGGAAAATGTCCCCAAAGATTTACGACCCTCGTATTTGCGGTGAAGACTGAATTATCTGCGGACCGTTCCATATTGGAAACTGAAACCTTATACATTTTCTAACTCCAAACGATTTATCGACTTTCATCATCACATGTTACACATTGCGGATTTTGTATTTCAATTATCATGGAAGCATCAAAAAACTCGGCAATGGATGTGGTAACGTGTCGTTTTAATCGTTTGTATGAAAGGTAAAGGCACCTATTACAGTCGACTTGCCACTATATTTGGCAACTTGGCTTAACCGCCGTTACCTGGAGACCTTTTACAAAATGTGTGGTTGGAATACCATTTAAACGTAATTGCCTGCCACGCTTTTACTTTGATGTTAGGTGAAATTAGATGAAGCCAAACTTTGAAATTACGCACTAATTAAGTCATTTTAGTGTTAATTGCATCTCATAATCGCTATTAAAGTGAATTTTAAATAATTTACAGTGGTCATGGTCCCAGTCACCCCTTCCCTTCTTAAAAATAGCCTGGAGTTGACTGCGAACTTCTATTATAGTAATCGCTTAAGGAGTAAGTTTTGTAAAATCCTTTTCCTGGTTGTATTGTCACTGTCTAGTTTCCATCTTTTATTTTTGACATAGAATCGCAATTAAAATTATCCATATTTTACACAAAAATGATCAGACAATTTATTTTGATATTGCCACTTCCATAAACCAATTTAGTTAAGTTTCCGTTTTTAATTTCTTTTTCCCAATTCTACAAGCTTCTTCCATAGTATCTGGTAACTCAATACCAAGTGTTTCTGGTGTGACCATCACCAGCAAACCTGACAGGAACGCGAAGCTTCCGAACAAAATGAAGGGAAGTTGCTCCCACACAGCTGCTCCCTGGAAGTCAAAGCATTTTTTTCATATTTAATCTATAATAACATAATTGTCATAAAATGCATTGAAAATTGACTGAAGTTGATAATCAAATCTCTTATACTACAATTAAGTTGTATAAAAAACATGCCAAAATAAATAAATATTTGTAATAGTAACCTATGTTCAAATACATATGTGTGTCTATACCACCTTAGTGGTATGGATTGTACTTTACAAACTATTATTGAACCTACAAAATAAATATAAGTGAAATATTTTATAAAAATCAATCTAGTCTTTTATGAGGAAACTGCGATACGAGCATTTTATATATTTTATATAATAACTGAAGAATGAATAACAATACGTACAATAGCTGGAGTTAAAGGCGCTACAATAGATCCAATTCTTCCAATCATAGAAGAAAATGCAAATAGACTATGTCTATGTTTGGTGGGGTAAAGTTCGGCCGTGTAGACATAAATTCCTGAGATGACCACGGATATACTATACTTTCCGATCAAGTAAATCGTTAAAGTAATCCCATATAAACCTGAAAATAATGAGATAAATTAGATTATTATCAAAAATATAAGGGTCATATTTTTGTGTAAAAGTACCAACCATCTGGCATAAATATGTATCCTATCTGGCAAAGAGCGCAAGCCCAATATGCTCCAATTAGTACAGGTTTTCTTCCTATCTTTCCCATCAAAAACATACACGTCCAATATCCTGGTATCTCGACCGCAGATACTAAAACGAAATTTAGATAACTATTGCCTACCATATTAACTGAATTAATAGACAAGCCATAGTAAACGAATGTAGTCGTGATCCACCATATCGGGGACACAATTGTTCGCATCAGAACTGGCTCATGTCGAAATACTTCAACAATAAGCCACGGCGCCTGAGATTTTTCTGCCTTTTGTAATTCTCTAAGTTTTCTATCTTCTTCAGCACTAGCTCTTAGAGCTTCAAGTGTTTCATGGGTCAATTCTCTTTTATTAACACGTGCTATCCGCTTCCAAAACATCTTCGGCTTCATCATATCGACCTTTACTCATATACCATCGTGGAGACTCAGTCATAGCCCAGAAATACGCTATTGTAATAAATTGAGGGATAAACAACGTTAGCGTTAAATTTCTCCAGTCAGGAACAGCCCACGCGATAAGACCTGTTGTCATCTGACCCAATAGCGAAGTATGTATTCATAATGACACCAGACAGGACTCTGTACTTTGGTCCTGTCATCTCCATTACTGGAATATAAAATATCAGTTTAAAGGTAAGAATATCGATTCATAACTGATGAGATAAGATGTGTATTTAATATTACACCTTACAGAAAATATAGTAACTGGAAAATGCTCCTGCCCCAAAAGTAGGTTCAGCAAACTGAGAGACTAGGAAGCCTGTGTAGGTGTTAATCCAATAACGGATAAGACCAAGCCATGCACAGTTAATGGCGCTTAGGACTACAGCGGTACGGCGTCCCCATCGGTCTGAAATGAAGCCAATTAATGCAAGACCTGCTAGTGTCCCCAATGTTCGCATTGACCCAATCAGCGTTCGACGCCATTCATCGCAAGCTAATTTAAACTGAAATATGAAATAACTAACATCAATTACATTTATAATTATTATCATAGCTTAATCGTCTATCGTTCGAGACGTTAGGTAAGATTAGTGTCAAGATAATAATAGGAAAATTATAATTTGATTAAGTTTGTAATCTAGGTCTAGATTAGACAAACATTTATTAATATTTGTAGATATGAAATAGTAAAATATTTTGACATTTACATATGATAATCGACATAATAATCAAAAGTTTTCCAAAGTTTCTCTGGCGAATATTTTGCAGACAAAGCCATTTGTAACGCTTTAGAGGTATAACTTCCCAGCAAACATGGCAGAAGTAATGTTCCCGCCATCTTAAAAGTTTCTGGGTGTAACAGTTCCAGAGACTATGCTACGAGTATGCTATATATTGTCTTGGTAAATTTTGTTTCTATTGATGAAGTATGGATTTTATCAATAAAAAATAAATACACTTACATCGTAAACAACAGTATAAGAGTTCTCATATACAAATTCATCACAAGAAATAATTTGGTCTCGATTAAATAGGTCTGTTGGACAAACATCGTTTGTGAAATTCGATGTTTCAGCAGCTGCATATCTATGGCAATTGTCAAATGAAGTCGATGTAGCTGGTATAGCATTCAGTACCCACGGTGGTGAAAATGTTGTATCACCTTCACTTTCACACTCAGGAATGAAGCATCTAAAAGGCATGAAATATACTTTTAAATTGTTTTCTTTGTGTCTAATTGTTATTTTGCTACGATCCGCGAAAACAAAATACATATTTTTGGCATCATGCAGCGCGACACCAAACAGACGTATAGTGAAATGTAGGTTTCACTTCGATACTGGAACGTCATCGTCAGATAATGCCTTTACAACAGTCAGCTTTAAAGTCTACTGAATGTCTGAATAGTATCACCATACTAATACCAGACATAATTATTTAATGTACATTTTTTGCGCAAAATAAATTGATAGGGCCATATTGATAATAATTTATATGCTCGATCTGAAAAAAGAAACTATAATTTTACATAGTTTTTTGCTTTTAGCCTAGGATTTAATTGGTTTAACTTATATTTCGGAAAAACTTATTGTTTGGAGAAACAAGAACTCAAATTTAGCTGAAATTTTTACTATTTTCCCATTGCTTTTTAGTTTCAAAATAAAGTAAACGCAAATAACCTCGTATTAATCCGTGCTGCAGTGAACAGGTACTCGCTGAGGCACCACCCCACGAACACGACCAGCACCGAAGCCAGACCAAGCATCCTCATTTGGAATCTACCAAACTCTCCTATGTCCTTCATTAGTATCGTATCGAGATTCGCTTTTTCAATATTTTCTTCATTATCTTTCTTTTCCATTTTCCCTTTTAACGTTTCAGCTTTAACTTTAGGTTTATCTTTATGACTATCACTTACTTTGTCAAATAAATATTCATCGAATATTTTTTTAAGCGTAACTTATCTTCATATTCTATTGTCAGCACGAGACACAAAGCACTACAATTATGTGTTTTAATGTATAAATAGTTTATCGTTTAGTTTTTTATCAAAAAATACGGATAATGAATTTACTGATCATTGAGATCAGAGTACTATAAACAACTCATATCGATAAATTATCTAAAAGATAAACATAAATAAAATTGATGGTGATTAGAAACGAAGGTAATTATTTATAGACATAATTACCAAACTACCAAACTAATGTAATGTAAATTACATTTTCACGTTAAGTTCACCAACAAATTCACGATTAAACCTTTGATTACATATTTTATACATGAATAAATGAATGTGCCACTTGAGACACTATTTTGTCTGTGTTACTATACTAACATGGCATTAATTTTCTGTTATTAGGCTGTAGTATGTTTAAAAAAATACATAGTTAATATGTTGTTTATATTATCAAATATTAAGTTAATTTTGTAAACATGATGAACTATTTTTTTTTCATATTTTTTATGGTTGCTGTATATGTGTTGGGATACGATTTAACTTTGACGTTGGGTAAAATAAAATAAAACCAATAGTTGAAATTACTAAAAACCGCATGAAAATCGGTTCGTTAATTTAGAAGATAGAAGGGAACATAGCTTTGCACACACAAACACACAAACATACAAACACACAAACATCTCTCACCCTAAACGCATATACCGGCTCCGTTCCGTCGTGGGTAAAAATAATAGTTTCGTAATATTAGGTTTGATCATAATAAACGCCGATAAGTTTGAATACGTTTATTTCAAAGGTGTTAAGTGGCGTATGATATTAATCTGACAGGTTAACAACTTACTGATAATATTTTGACTGATGGTGTGAATAATTTTTATAAGTCGGCTATTTTTAATTTAAAATTTTAATGCACATTTTACAAAAGTATTAGTTTTTTCAATCCCTACCCATCATACAAATATTAACCTAGCGTACCACCGTTAACGTACCAACGAAAAAACGAAGGCGAAGAAAATACTGAAAAAAAACATATACCTAATTGCAATTTGAATATTAAAATAATAACATTGAATAATTTTACAGTTTACAGGTAATTAAATTAATACAATTAAGATTTATTATAAAAAACAGATGCCTTTTAAACCTTGCGGTGGTATGTTGGAATAAGATTTTTGTCTTCGAATATTCGAAACGAAAACCTACAAACGAGGCATTCCCGTGCAGTGCAAGTAGCAATGGAAGTGGCAGCGGCAGTATCACATTTACACTCTTATTCTCTATGATACAGCACGTAACGTTGCAAAACGGAGGACGTACCGCGTAAACAATCTTACCGTGGCACTTTTTTTTTTAAATTGTATTTTGTAAGCGCACGCCTTAAAAACATAAATAATTGCACAATGTTCTAAGTGTCGTTTTAAGATAGTATGATCGATTCTCTTAATGATCTTATAAAAACGTTACTAGTTTATATTCATTTAATTTTTATATTCCATAAAGTATTGAGCATATTCGACTCGATTCGATCGATATTTCATTCGATATCACAATGTCATAGGAATTTCGTTTTCTTGACATCAACGTGTTTCGACATCGAAATACGGTTTGTTTTGTCATAGAGAATAAGGGCACAGGAAAACTCCCTGCATACCGCTTACAACAACAGTTGCTTTTTTTACTTCGTAAATATCATATTTCCAATAGTCATAATAAATTCGGTTATACATACCTAAATAATGTATATAATTTGTTTAAACATTTAAAGAGTTATTAAATGTGACGATGTCTTTTGTGCAAAATTATAAATACGCTGAATGTTCAGCCAGCACGTTTTCATAATTCTAAGCTTTTTTAAACACTTAAAGCGATTCTATTTTTAATTAATTTATTTTCCAGAATGACTTAATGATTAAGGTCTTTCGCTCTAACTAAAATCACGAATTTAGCGTCTTGAAAGGAACGTACTTGTAGTTTTTTCATAAAATAAAAAAAATATATGACTTGTTTTATTTGTGTCGTGAGAATAATACAAAGATCAATTGGTTTATTCACTTTTTTATCCTCGACATTAAATTCATTTACTGAATCAAATCATTGAAGCTTTACTTACGATTTGAAATCATTTAGTAAATGCACTGTGTTTTAATTTATATGCAATATCTATTCATCAAAATTACGTTATTGTCTAACATGTTTCATAAAAATATTGCGTAAAATATTTCATATCATTAATTAGGGAAAATACTGAAAACATGATTTTTTACGAGATAATGTTGCTAAAATAAATGTCATGAATTAATCTTTATTCAATTTGAAATACAACAGATCGGCTTTCGGATCTTGTTCAAAAGTGTGAAGACTGTTATTGGACTTCTCAAGAGTAGTTGAGGCTTCATAACGCAAAACTATTAGTATTCTGTTTTACTAAAAAATCGAAAATCAAATTTCTTTACCCAAGAACCGATAACATGAAGCATCAACATATTATATTGTATGTAGTGTATAATTTAAATATTATTTACAATAGCGAAACAACAGTAAGGGGGGGGGGTCATAGTAAATTAATCCGACGGGATCGGCCAGATTCATATTTTTCGAGAGGATTACTGACTGCGATAATTTTTAATTATTCGGTCGTTTACTTTCCATTTGAATTTTTTCGAGTCCATTACTGACGGCGAAAACAAACGGTTCTTTCAAGACCTGGGCCCTCACCATATACCATGTAGCAACCGCAAACTATACGATATAGTTACGTCACTGTGGATGTACCATCGAAGTTTGCGCCTTGTAATAATGGTTGTATACAAACGACTTCCGGTGCAAGTGTTTCGAACTTCGTCGATTTCAACTTTAACCCCAGAACATCAAGTCTGATCCGTTTTAACCTTGCTGGATAGCTGTTAATGCTGAATTTAGAACGACCATTTAAAAAATCAATAAATAAATATATTTTGTTCAGTCGTGATTATTTGATTAGATAAGGAGTAATTTTGTTTTTATTTGCTAAAGAAATTATTTTCTTTATATAAGTAAATCTAATGTCAATAACTCAATACCTAGGCTGTCAAGCAGATATTGATATAAAATCCATTTTCCCTGGATTTTATAGGAAGCTAGGAAGAAGAGTCAGAAATGATCTGTCAAATTTATCCAATAAAGTAATAGCGACTAACTCCATAATTCTTCGTAGTTTTCAAAATCAAGTAATTATCAAATCCTATTTATTTACTATATAAGAAGTTAAACCTAAGTCGTGTTTAGCGCCTTAGGTTTAACTTCTTATATGGTAAATAAATAGGATTTGATAATTACTGATGGCCGCCCTGGTCGATAATCGACCTTGAAACTAAAATGAAACCTTTTGACTTATGACAATGTCTTTTTAGGGTCCCGTAGTCAAAACGGAACCCTTTTAGTTTCGCCATGTCCGTCTGTCTGTCTGTCTGTCTGTCTGTCTGTCTGTCTGTCTGTCTGTCTGTCTGTCCGTCTGTCTGTCCGTCTGTCTGTCCGTCTGTCTGTCCGTCTGTCTGTCTGTCTGTCTGTC
>DVRM01000102.1:0-13048 GCA_018232405.1 Junonia genoveva | reverse complement strand
GTGTCGAAAACTTTAAATTCTTCATATATTTTTTTATTATTTTTCATATTAAAATTACTTAAGCGCAGTTACAAGAAATACGAGGCATTTATCTTCATTTAAATGACTTATTTCAGATTTTTTAAAAATAAGTATGTATCATTAAAATGAAAATTATAGTTAAAATGAATGTTGAAATATTTTAAAAACCGTATCGCCCTACAAATACTTACAATAAAAACGGCAAAAGAAATTTAAAACGCTGGCGATGAAAAATGTCAGTCAAATCACTCATGCGTGAATAACCACTTATGAATCGCGTTAAAAAATATAATTTGATCATCGCGAATCGTTATAATAATATAATAATCATTACATAATTTGTCTCGATGCAAAAGGAGAAGAGAAATAAGTGTCCGTTGAAGTTATGATTCAGAGAGAAATGATAAAAAACAATTTGAGTACAAGGCATTAAGAGATGCGACATTTCTCCGACAAGTGCGACTTGTGACATGGGGCGGAAAAAAATCGCTAATTGCAACTACAATGGACTACAAAGCGACCGCTCTTCCCACGGAGCATCCGACAGCGCGTGCGTGCCGAACATTTCGAGAGTGCTTGTCTTTTATTGCCAAAAATTAATGCCCGGTAAACAGGGCTTAATTGCAAGCCACTTGTTTAACTCAACCTCTGAAACACGTAGCGCCGGCCCGTCCCTGAGAATTCCTCCCGAAAAACCGAACCCAGTCGCGAGATATCGTACGTGTTACGCGTAATCCGATCCATATAAATCACTAATGAGAAGTATTTCAAAAACACCAGACAGGACGAAAGGCGTATGAGGAAAGCTAAAATAAATGGTATAAAGGTATCGACAACAATAAAAATATTGATAATATCAATTACGCAATGATTTTTGGTGATGATTGCAAAAAGTTGCTATTCAGTGAACAATAAGAAGAATAAATAATATACTTTATATTTTAAGTATATTTCTCTTCCTTAAAATGTTTCCTCTTATTAATTTTATCAAACTAACCAGCAAATCACATGGTAGTATCATAAAAATTGTGCCCATTTAATCAGAATCGAATTAACGGTACAAAAAAACTAATGTATATTTAATTCTAAAAGCAAATCCACATTAAAACAAATACACGACGGCTAATGAATGCAAAGTGCGCCTACGGCGTTAAATTGAAGTCGTTTAACATGGGTTTAACTTACGAGCCAAGCCTGAATAATTATCGACACTTGCTCGCCACACATTCGTATCAAGATGTTATTAACAATCACTTTCTGATGACACGAATACAATAACTTAAGTAGCGAAAATATTAAATTACTGAGCATTACAATCTTACTTTGTACATACATCGTGTACAGTTTCCATTCTAAAAGGTTGCAAATCATCTACACTTGACAATGGAACATTTTTTTCTGGTGCTCCAAGTAACGCGTTATTAACGATTATATTGGACTGTAATTTTGGAGTTATGGGCGGCAAAACGAATTTCTTGACTTATTTGGGCCCTTTTCTGATGTCTACTTTCACTGGCGCCCCGGGGAGATAACCATTATCGTCGCTTTACAAATCGCAATTCCTATGATAATGAGACGCAGACACGAGGATAGGATTATAGGAGTGGCTGCCATCGCAGATATAAGTGCAGGAGTTGCCATGTCTAACGACTAACGAGCATTTGAATACGCAAATATTGCATATTTTTCATAAACATGTTACAAATTAATAACACTCCACTAACGATAGATATAATACGAAAATGGATGCAATAACTTGACAATAAAAATTAATGTGCAAAATATATAAATTTATATGTATGGCTGTATTTGAAAAACATATCTGGAATATTTATTAGTTTTTCTATGACAGAGTAACGAGCAATTACGCAGTCCTTCGTCTTCCACATAAGAATTTCCTGTTCCTCGCTAGCATTGGGGTTGTGTTATGAAAAAACTTATAATATAAAAAAATCTTGTTCTAGTATATTTGTCAATCACAGCTAGACAGCCAGATGTCCAGATATAGAATATGTTTTTATACATCATTCTATTTAACAGCATAACAAGCAGGTCATGAATAATGTAAATCAAAATTAAACTATAAAATCAACAATTGTTCATGCTCAACAGCTTTCCATATTAAGGATTCAAATTTGAACACTAATGAAGCACGTGCTGTAATACAAATACAATATATAGCATCAGGGTCCGAGGAAACCCCAAAAACAGGTTATGAAAGGCCAGGTTGCCATATTTGCGAGCAGTTGTCGAGTGGATTAATCGTAAATGGTCTAAACGAGCCTTCTGCCTGCCCAAGTGTACGGGCCACGTGGCTTTGTTTGCCATTTCAACTATCCTTACGTCATCCTACCCGGAATGCGAGGATGTTACGTGTATCACGTCCGATCAGAAAGTAAATGATACGCAAATTACTTTTTTTCGTTGAAGATATACAACAACTGGGCAAATAAAAATCAATATTAAAAAGTTAAATGGGGAAAGAGTAATTTATTGATTTTGTGAAAAAATCCAAGGGTTAAGTTATCAACGATAACCAAGATTTCTCGCAATTTTTTAATTATCAAAAATCTCAGAGCGAATCTTGTACGAGTTCGCCAATCCCAGATTCCCATTAAATCAATCGAGATACCCGTAATGATCAAAAAGTGAAAGTACTCGTCAGGCTTCATTATCTCTCACTACAAGATCGAAAGCCACACGCTTAATCACGATTAATACACGAAAGGATCGATATTGAACACATTTGCGGATCGAAAACTCAAAAAACCAATCCCGAGAAATGCTTAAGGTCCAATGTGTTTTGAACAAACTGCAAAGTTAAAATAGCCAGCTTATTCTGCTTGTTTGTTTTGAGTTCGTCTGACGCGACCGAAAACTTGATTACAGAAAAAAAGATAATAATTCAGTATGAACCAGTCGGCGGATCTTTCCTTGAATAGCGGTACTATATGTAAATTGCATGCAATGAAATTCAACCAAATTCTGATCTGACGAACGCTTATGAAAAAGATATAAAAAGATCTTTAGAGTTTGCAGATGCGAGGCAAATTTTTAATTGTATGAATTCTATACTGTTATAAATATGAATGCAAAACCAAAAAGTGGTAAATATGGCAACGAAGTAGCAGCCAGTGGTTTAGTAGAAGCTGAGTAATGGCTGGACAGATTAATTTAACCGACACTTAAATAATAATTACCGACCACTGGAACCAGAGCATTATCGTAACTCCGGTAGCAAGTGGATTGCGTCCAAGAATAACAACTTTAGCGCATTTAATATAAAAGTGTTTTGTGAAAGGTACAAGATATAACAGCGATTTTCGAAAGGTTTTACAAAATATAATTAAATGATACGATAACTTAATTATTTTTCGAAAAAAAAAAATTGATACTTGTCATAAAGCACTTACCAAAAATTTTTATTAAAAATAATGTAATGGGTCCAACACTGAGATTTAAAATGATAAATAAGTACCGAGATTTAGATGGTACCTTTTATATTTAATGTTTGAAGAGGATCGAATTAAACAACCCAATCTTACACTTAACAATAGGATCTAGAAGTAACAATGCCCAATCCATAGAACAATGGGCAATACTTGATTCAATAGAGCGATACCTTTTAGGTGTTCAGTGTATAGTTATAAAATTAAACGCAGTGTCACATGCAAATTTAATGATATCGAATTGCTATCAATACCAATGGTGCCGATAATTGCACGTTTATAGGCTAGTTACCGTTTCATTCATAAACAAGCGCGATTACTTTATGAATGGCCGTCCAGCTATGCCCTTAATTTATTGTGTCAGCCGAGCAACTTCCATAAGTTTCCTGCTCGCCTATTACCATTTATCGAATGTTGCCCGCGTAGACTATCATTTTGTAGGCGCTAACTTGACCTTGATTTATGAAGTTCATTGAGAAACATTACGAAGTGTTAGCAACGTTCAATTACCCTCGAACGCGACCTTACTCCGTCGAGATCGAAGTTATCGCCACCAGCGTAGGCAGCAGTATAAATATGAAATTATTTATTAAATATTAACATTTAATAGATTAGGGTATGTGAAAAAATCACATAACTCTGCTATGAACGTAAACCTGTCCAGATGTTAATATTTCTTTTCTTAATGGCCTCTCATGGCTGAATAAATTTTAGTGCTAAATAAACAAGCCTTATCTGCGATCTCCACAATGCAACGGGTCCGAGGTTAACAGGAGCCGACTGAAGCGCCGCGACGACGATACCATCACGCCGATATGCATCAAGGAAGACCAGTTGTCAATACATTTCACCTGCGAACTAATACAAACTTGATGGCCTGTCGGTGACCAGAACGAGTTCCCATGAATTGTGTTGCTTCCACGACATTTTCTATACTTCTGTCTGACAAGATGTAGCAGTGCCTACATGTTAATTTATCTCCTATCAATACAAAGTTATTGTCAATGATACTTTGCTCGTCGTCACACTACAGAGATTGAAAACTGAACGCTATACATTGTGTTCTAGTTCATAAATCTAAATTCGAAATGATTTGAAAAATAACAAATTAATTTTCCCGTAAATCCCAGAACTTAGACCTTATGCTAATAGCACACAGATGTTTTGCTCTTTCTCATTTACTGGACAATTCAGACGTCCGTGCAAATAAACACAAGTGGTTCCAATAAAAGGTTCGGTTGAAACCAAGCGCCTCTAAGAGATGCCGCCCTCCCTAAAAGGATAATAATACGTCGTTTCCATGCTCCCGACCCACGGCGGATCCTCGGGACTCCGGGAGAAATGTAAATTGTCCTGGCACCTGACAAATAGCTTAATTAACGACTAACACGCGACACGTGAATTATTGAGATTATCCGAATGGTTCATTACTAAGCTTGCTGCGCAACGTTTATTATGCACAATTACGACCAGTTTTATGGTCGTTATAAAGCGTCAGTAGGTCGCTCTAGATAATTTTTTCTGGGTATATAATGAAGGTTTGATACGAGCGATTTCTGGAAAGATTCCATTAGCAACTTTAAACGTTTCGAGCTTTGTGTTAGTTAAATTCAAATGCACGACAATTTAAAGACCTTAAATGCCATTGAATACAATGAACAAAGGGAGTTCGAGGGAAACGTTCTAAGGTGCCCACGTGTAGTAATTTAATAGAGGCATTAAATTTCAAGGTTATAATGGGAATTATGTAAAGAGATTTGGTTTTTTTTCGCAACGCAATGCGTCAGTAGGCGTCACGTGGGCGCGCACGTGATGACTTTGTGACTCTTTAGTATAAAACTATACGACCGCTCGCGTGGGCGACCGTCGCAACACTGATTCAAATAAAGCCTACAAACCGAACAGTTCAAACTCCAAAGGACTTCGAAGCTCGTATTATTATGGAATTCACTAAACCAAGAATCAAATAACTCGTGCCGAATTTAAAACTGTCATTCTTGGTTCAACTAACTATCAAAGCTGTGAAAAAAGGCGTTTGAAAGAAGCGCATGTAGCACGCGACGTCCGTGGCGAATTTCCAGATTCACATCAAAACCTCGCCCGTTCCGGGAAACAATGACGATAAAAACGGTTAGGTGGTTCAATTGCATAACGATGCTGACGAAACTCGAGCTTTCCCACTGAAATCTGGATGTTTGGTGGATTTTTTTAATTGACGAAAAACGAAAACGCGACGCTGTGCCCAATGCCGCAATCAAATAAAAACTTACTCGTTAATGTTTTATGTATGACGTTCGCGATGGCAATACATTATGGATGGGGCCCCGCTGGCTACGTTCGGATATTTTGACGGAACGCCAGATATCGAAGGACTCTATGGTGGGCGAACCTCTTCGGCGTTTTTCGTGACGAATTCAACTGATAAGATCTGCTGCCGAATAACAATCGTACGTGGTCGTGTTTTCGTTATTACAATTTTAAACTGGTAAATTATTTAAAGATGTAATTAGCAAAACGATGAGATTACCATATAATAAATATTTAATATTGGTAACTTTTTCGCTCACAAAACAGCAGTTTCGTCGAAAATGGTCATCTGACATAAAAATCATATATATTATATGAACGCAAACCAGCTAAGCGGTAAATGCTAATTGTATTAAGTAAGTATAATTTAAAAGTTAAAATTTTAGGCACACTTTATTTTGCCAGTGGCCAAGATTTATTTCGACTAAGCCTCGAAGGACCAATTTTACCAAACGAGTACCAGCAGGTGTCCACGACTAGGCTCATAAAGCTTACGTGCTAAACGTAATTTATCCCATACATTAAGGGATTACAGTAATTATGTAGTGTTTCGCAGTAACGCGTATAAATTTCTCGGTTGAACATGAAATGTACGGTTTAAAAGAATTATAGACGTTACTCCATCGCGTGCGCCGCAAGTCACCGATTAATGTCTACGTAGAGAAAAATTAAAAACATAATAAAATAACACTTTAAATAAAAATCATCCGCAAGAATGTCTAAAGAATTTTTAATATAAATTAAGTCTTTGGTCCGTATTGATCGACGCGAGGCTGATTTAATAAGGAGCATCGTTAGACATGGCAGAATGTCGTTTATCATTGTATCCGATTACTACCAACTGTCGAAAAAGACGGGAATAAATGCAGATATTCGTCGTCGGAACGTAGCCGTAAAATCCCACGGAATTGATCCCGTACTCGAGAACCGGCTCCTGCGTCACATTTACGCCTCACTTACACATATGTGTCGAGGTAGAGGCTTTAGCGAATACACTTTGGCGACGAAATTATCTACTCTCAAATGCGTGATTAGATAGTGTGACAAATAAATAGAAACATAGACAAAATTAACTGTCACCTTATAATTAATATAAATGCGAAAATGACAGTCTGTCCGTCTGGTACGTTTTCACGCCTAACACGCTAAATAAATTTCGATAAATTTGAGTATGTAAATTTTAATAGATACAACCTCGGTGAAGGATATGGGCTACTTTTTTAGCAGTAGACATAATATAGTTTTTATGCAATTCCAAACTATTTTTTATAATTAAAAAAAAAAACAATTATCATTGGTTCAACAAACATCATACAATGTAACAGCAGCCATCAAAACAGACGGTTTAAATTGACGGCATTCATTAGTAATCTGTCAAAAGCGCATATAAATTAATTGTCACGGCTCGCCTAAGCTCGCGTTAAGGGCATACTTTGTTTGTCCACAAGGTGCTCATTACACGCGGTAATGACTGGATCTATCTGCAAGTGTAATGCAATCGCACTGAGCCACTGAGAAAAAAAAATAAACTATATCTTATCTGTGCTGAATTTTATTAGCTGGTAACCTTAGACGCATAGAAGGGAGTTCACACTTCGTGATAAATTTACGGACGAATAAATTTTGAATAATGCTAATTAAATCGTTAAAAAAATTCTCTCTGATCATGATGAAATATTACAAAAGTACACTTTACATTTTACACTTTATATAGAAAAGTAATTATTAAATAGAAATATATTTCTTATATTCGTCGTCAAAACAAGACTACTTTACTATCTACTACTATCATCCATATTCATCCATTTTGTAGGTACGTCAAAAATTTAAAGATCTCTTTACTTCTATTTGGTTTGCGCATATTTTAAACAAACATATTATTTTGTTATTTATTGGAATATGTAACTAGAACTATGATCAAAAAATCAATTTAGACGGTTTAAGCAATATTTATGTTCTCATTTGGTAAATTATGGGCGCTTATGTAAGGCGCTTCGAGGGGCATAGCTTAGTACAGGGCACCTTAGACTTAAGATACAGTTGTTTCCTTAATACCTTAGAAATAAGGTTTTAAATTGATAAAATATACTTTTTTATCAATGCCGCCGACTGTACGCGCCTTCGGGGTAATTACACGGAGATCGTCTTTAATTAAAATTTTCGGATACTTCGCGGAGTTTAAACTTCAAAGGTAATTTTCGTACGCTAATTACTTACTGTATTATTTTTATGCTACAAAATTCTCCGGTCCCAAGTTTCTTTAATAACTTTTTAATTCTCTATTTACTTTTAACATTAATTTTAATCTGTTTTTATTTCATCTTTTTTTCTTTTTAAATTCTATTTATTTATTAAACAAACTTTGTTACCTACGCTTGGCTATGTGAGATATAATGTGATGTTACGAATTCCATTAGCAACTCAACTGCCTGTTACATTTGACCAAAATTCTGGTAATAGTCCTTCATAATCGTGCG
This sequence comes from Junonia genoveva, assembly GCA_018232405.1. Lineage (NCBI taxonomy): Eukaryota > Metazoa > Arthropoda > Insecta > Lepidoptera > Nymphalidae > Junonia > Junonia genoveva. The sequence continues at coordinate 4,794 of DVRM01000102.1, read as the reverse complement.
CGTTTACGAACGATTTTCTCGAAAACCCACCTCGTAAACATTTTAGTCGTGATCGCCGAGAACACTTTGATATCTACCGACGACTAACGAACTAGTGTCTGACCGATAAATTCGCCGATTAGTCGACAAACTGTCCATCCTCCAGCTAATCAGTTCTAACTGCCTGTCATCTGTCCGTAAGAAACCTGCGACCAAGATTGATGTTAATTCCAACATCGATTGGTTTTTAAATAAAATATTTTATATCAATTTCATCATCATTTGTTTGTGCTATAGAACTGTCAATGGACATCTGCACAGCGCCAAAAAAACCGATGAACAACAGCGTTGAAAGCCAACAGAAACTTTATTAAATTCAATACCGGATTTTATCGGATTAGCGACCCGAACTATTCGAAAGCGTAGTTGGCTCAACGAAGGCACAGAGTACTAGGCGCGCATAACAACAAGGCGTTCACGCTAGGTGTCGCTGGGAGGCGGGTCTACGCGCCAGACATTCCCTTTCCACCGACCAATCAATCTAACCTTCCCTGCCCCTCGATGTGTAGCGAGCGTTCATAACAACGAAGAGAAAACGGTAGCCGCGCTAGAGATCTGCATATAGTGGTTGCCATTTCTCTAACTCTTAACAAGTCATGAACTCCTAGTAGCCGACTTGTTTAGGCGGTCTCTCTCGGCGTTAACTAACTAACTAACCTTATGCTACCTACCTATAATTCCATTAAAATTAATTAGAATTGCACACTATTTATTTATACGCTGTAGGTACATAACATTAATGAAAGCAATAGAACGGAAAAATAACGTTGTGGAATTATGGGTGTTTTTAATTTACTTCGCATAAAATTAAATCTGTTTTCTTGTAAAACTAATTTAATCTAAGCAAAGTAGACAAGGACTTGCCAAAATGAAACAATTATATATTGCGTACACTAATTGCGAAGCAGCGCGAGCGCGTCGGCGACCCATAATCTCACGGCTCGTGTTTTGTAATGCTAATAATGGGAGCGGGCGCGAGCCGTGTGGCGCTAGATTTTATTTACTAAAATTTTTGTACAATAAAAAGATTCGCTGTATTATAAAATTAAAAACAAATTACAACTATTCGTTTTGTTCTCTACAACACACGCTACATACACACTATTAGAAACGGAATACTACTACAATTTGAAATTTAATTTTGATAAAAGCTCTATAATAATATAACAAGGACCGATTTATTAAAATAAATGAGAGGGAGTGAGTGGTAAAGCGAAATATCATCTCACCAACATGAGACGCGAAAGCAGAGGAACCATATATGGTCCCAAAAGTACTAGGATATCAGAACACGCAAGGAGATTTCTTGAATGCCAGAGTCCATAACCATCCCAACGAGGACTTTTACCCTTATAATATTAAAGAATTCATAAAATTGAAGAGGATCCTTAAAGACAATAGTTTATTATTATCGTATGAAATATAATATTTAGAATATTTGTGTTATTATTTTCAAATGATTGGAACATGCAACTCTTTTAAAATAAAAAATTATGGATTCTGGGAGCTGCCGTTTGATAGCAGGCGGTATTTTTACCAAAATCAGATTTCTATTTTAAATGAGATTATTAACGTCAATCGTGACAGTAATTGTACTCGATTTTATTAAAGTTATTTGTTTTAGTTAAAATGGGCTTTCGTAGTTGTTGCAAAACGACACATTTGCAAACATGTAACGAAGCAAATATTAAAATTTAATACAAGACCCCCGCGCGCTAATTCAGCTAATGGACGCATCTCAATTTTCGCGTGGCACGTAACAATAGTTAGGAAATCTCATGATCTAAACGTCTTGGGTCCGTGTGGGAAAATAATCTAAGTCGCAATCTACATCGGAGCTAGTTCCTAATTAATTTAGTAATCGCTCGTGACGACTTATTCCGGCCTTAGACCCAACCACGAACCTAACGAAATCACGACTCCGCCTGACAACGATAATCGTTATTTTAAATTTATTAAAATGTCCTCCTTAAGGACAATATCGGGACCCCTATATCGGACTGTATAATTTATTCTCGGTGCGGCCGGAGAGTTTAAGATGAAAGGTATCATAGGCTAAGGGTTTCATTTCTGTCCACATTGTTGACTCATTTAGCTCTCTCTGTGACCGGTTTTTAGCGTCCGCAGATCGTGATCTGAGCCCCTTTGACGGTCAATTAAAAATGAACTATCTCCGCAAGTTTCTGATCGCTGCGATGCCTATAATAAAGTTGAATAGTTAATACCTGTCGAGTGAGAATTATTACGTTGAAAACTCGGATGATTTTAAAAACCGTAGACACGACTGGATATATTATACGTCGCCGTTTTTATTATCTACAACGGCTATATATTTTCAACGGCTATTTTCTTAGTTTGTGCTTGGAGTATTGATTATTTTTAATCTTACTTAACGGAGTCCAAGCGAGACATAACTTTTCACTTACAATTGAGGTATAATCTTAACCTAAAAGTATAGATCGATTGAAACTCGCGTATCGAACAAAAAGTTGCAACAACAGAAGCAATCTTTCAAATGTTAGCCGCTAACGACGTAACATAGTGCTATAAATTGCGATGAGCGTACATGGCTTACGTTTCATCCAGTTGCGACTACAACCAGCCCCGAGCTACGATGTCGGCGATTACACGACGGCCCTACAATGGATCGCCGACAAATACCGACAACGGATCATGGCGCCTCGACGACTTGCCTTTGTAATTACTCTCAAATATTCCGACCCTGTCAGGCGGATAACAACTTGAAAGCTCTAGCTAGATCTTCATTAAAAGATCCGTTATAAAATGTAGGTTTTTATGCGAGATAAATTATTTGCTTTTTTAAATGGAATTAACAGCTTAATTAAATAACCGCTGATATGTAGGCCGATTTCGATACTTGATAATTTATAAATAATCGCAGTAAATGAAATATGGATGTGGTGTTTTTGATTTTATATTTTAAAAGCATTCGAGACGTTATTTTCAAAATTTAAGTGTCGCATTGTAATTGTTTAATTTCATATTAATTAATTAATTATATACATCTTCGGAAAAATAAAGATATATACTTAAGATAGCAAGCAGTAGGTAGATACTATAAGCTTTTATCGGATCGAGAAAGTGTGCGTAATGTGCTAGTGGAAAATTCCAAAAGAATTTAATTAACACGTGAGAATCATTTTATGAAACACTGTATCGTGACTTCTTATCATTTAAGGTCTAAAGGTGACAGTACTTTGCTAGCTTATGAACTTTGTAGCCTCAGAGAGATTTGCAGCGATTACAAAGTACCGTCAGCGTCAAAATATTATGTTATTGTGTACGTTTTCAGCTGGACTTATGACGTACGCATGTACTATTTTTATTAAGTAACGTATTGTAGGTCTATTTCCTGACTTAGCATAATAAGTAAGGTGTTCCCTTTGGCCCATGGTACTTGAGGCGGGGCTTTCAAGCATCCGTTTCATATGGCCCCAGGAGAACACCAGTGTGGATTGGGCTTGGGCTGCCTGTATGTTTTTGGAGAGGGCAATACACATCATTACACGTTGTTTACTTTCTCGAGACAGGCGTCGCCGATCACGAACGGGGGGGGATCACGATTTCGCCGCGCCACCGTAGCCGTGCTGATGACGCCATCGCGAGGGTTTGTAGTGGGTGGAAATCTCATAAAACCCGACTTCCTCCTTCAGGAGGAATCTCTGTCGAGGATCTGTGGTTGGTTTCTCAAAAGGAATTAACATTTCACTTGATGAGAAAACAGAACAAAATAGTATGTATGTAGGGGGATTTTCTAAATGTAAACCAAAAAATATAAGTAATATTTTATTACATTTTGGTAATTATTTCTATAACAGTTGCATGGGTCAAATTAACACCTCAATGCGAGATACAATTCGTTTCACTATTTTAATATATTATTATCATTAAATTATTTTTAAAATAAAATAAAATACCTGTCTATTAAAAAGTAATTTGCCAGTTTCAATTGAATTCAATTAGTTTATTGTTGTATTTAGGTAATTATAGTCACCTAAATTAATTACTGCTAGGCGAAAGCGTTGCTAACTTGCTTTCAATAACATATTATGGCTATTTAATGTAGTGATAAGTTTGTATAATAAGCAATGTTAATTAAGAAGGTTAATACAGTACTGTAAACAATTTTAGACAGGTACCTCACCTGATAAATAAATATACTAAAAATATACTAAAATGAAGTAAGCATCTCCTCGATTTTTCATTTTATTTCTCCTAGAAATCATATACCCTAAATTCAAGAACACGCTCCAAACGGTTGTAAAAAATGATTCTTTTCGACCTTCTAATTGGTTCGCCGCGCTGGTCGGTTTATTTTTAAGCTGTAAATATACGAGTACAAAAGTATGGCAAATAGAAACCCTTGGTCCATTAGAAACGGTTTACTAATAGCTCCATATAATCACAGGCATTTTAAATACCATTATTTTGTCACGAGCAGAGATTATTCTTAAGGCAAAATAGGCACGTGCCTAGGGGCGCAAGTGCATAAGGGGGCGCGCGAGTGCAGAAGGGGCGCAAGGGAAAGGAAGGTGACGACCTTTTTCTTTAATACGCGATATTCATGATAGGGAAAGAAGGGTGGAGAGCTTTTTTTTAGCTCACGAGGCGTTTCTTGTATCAGTGCCTAGGGGCGAAAAATAGTTTAATCCGCCACTGGTCACGAGGTATGCCTTAGTTAATGGTTAAGTTTGAAAAAAGTCTTTCGGGCTGCAATTACTTATCCATTTTACC
>DVRM01000101.1:0-13153 GCA_018232405.1 Junonia genoveva | reverse complement strand
CCTACATTCAATAGCGAGAAACTTTTAAAATTATTGTTATAACAAGTGTATGTAATATAATAATGTGTAGCATTGCCATAACATATCTTCACTAATTTCGTTTATTGTTTAGTTTAAAAACATTCCAAAATTAACCTAGTTAGTTAGTCCCTAAAATAAAAGATTATATTTTTCATTTTTCATACAAAAGTTTTTACCACTTTAGGTATGGAATTTTGTAAAATCCGTATTTAGCAGACCTCTGCATAGCAGAAAAAATATTCCTGTTAAATTTCTAGTTGGAATCTAATCACTATAGTTACAAAGGTATCGTCATAAATCACAAATCATAGTAAATCTATTTTTCGTACATACATTTCCTACTAACATCATCGGAAAATGTAAACATGCATTTGCATAATTGCATCTCTTAGCACTTGACACACATGAGCGTTCATAAGGCCGGGCTAATTTTCCGAGAGAGGCTGGCTGGTGAATTCAATCAGAGGCGACACGCGAGGCAATCTCGTCAGCACAAACGATTCGTACGAGTGTGCATTCAGTCCGACGCTGGACGAGAGCCGACGAGTGGCCCTCACCTTCAGTGCCTCTGAACCCACTAAACCACTTACGCTACACCAATAACTCGAATACTCGAATATTATTTTTCTTTACATTGGGTGTTTTATTTTCCGTCATGTCAGTTTTTTTTAACATGACAGTAAGAGTTGAGACTGGCATTTTTTTTGGCATTTTTTCATTACATTTTTGCACATAAAATAACTTACTAAATGAAATCAATAAATATGTTAGTCCATAAACAAAAGCAAAAATCTTCTCTCAAATGTTTACTCAGTGTTTAATAAGGATTTATTGAATCTAATAACGCGTAACTGGTAAACATGGAATTATTACTTCTGACCTCCGCTACCATTGATATGCTGTTAGAAGGTTGACACTTTTTTTTAATTGTAGGTATCTATTCGATTTGATTAATATATAATTACTTAACATAGATTAGTGTATCTTCAAGAATAAATCAAATGTTGTTTTAACACTAAGCATACCTAGCATACCTCAGCATTATTAAAAATACTTTCAGAATAGAATGAATGAACGAATGAACGAATGAATGAATGGAATTATTTATTTCCTTTCCATAACATGGTATGTACAGTGGTACAATAGAAGGTCTATTAAAAATTTTAGTAGGTAAAGTCAATTGCCTAAGACTTAGCAATGATATAACGAATATTGACCACGACGTGATGTAACCAGTGAGACAGGCACGTGTTTGTAAGTACATATGTATTGTATACATGTGTACTTACATACACAATATCAGTCCCGATAATCGAATCGCTAGTTACCCTGTTATCGATGTATAAGCAAGTTCAATGCTACTGTTGGCCTTGTAGCAACAATCGTCTCAACATAAACGTATACATAATCAATAATTTACTTTAATTTGGGTGCTAATATGGGTCCATTACTAATACTCTTCATATATTAAAATCATTCATTTTAAATGTGGACGTAATTAAGCATTTTAAAATTGATATAGAGTTATGACAAACATCCAATACTTACCTAAATTAAAACCTAAAGGGCAAAAAGTTTAATTGAGCTTGCATTTAACGGAAGACTGTTTTCTTTTTGTTTTAAAAGAATCACGAAAATAGTAGTAGTAGTAGTAGTAATAAATAAAAGTATCAAATTTGGTATTCTCACAGTTTATACTAAAGTAAGAAATTGATCGAAAGCAAACTTGGTTCGGTTGTAAAAAGTAAGAAACCCTCACTGAGCAATTTTGAATCACGCCTTGTCACTTTTAAATAACAACTTAAATTGGTTCCCTTTTATTTACTTAACCGAAAAAGTATTTTTATGGTTTAAATGATAAGTAAAGTTTTAATAAAGTGCACAAAAATGTTTCTGACAGATTCATTATCTTATTTTGCTCTTGATTTGGACTGAATAAAACTTTAATTGGAAAAGAAGAAAAAAGTTACTTATCCTCATTTCATCCATAGACTTGATTTTCTGGGGTCATTCGTCTGGAACACAAGATTTATATTTTGTCATACTTATTTACGTAAATATGTTATTCAAGATGCCAAATCAAATCTATTAAGAAAAACTCTCTTACCACTCACTTACTTTTATGTAGACATTGCTTTACCAAAACTAAAATACACCTCCAACAACTTGAGTGAAACAAATGCATATTTCAAATTGAAACGCCCAGCTTAAAATCAATTTATTCAAAGCAGGTGAACTTCAAAATACAAAGAGCGGATCGCGAAGAACAATACAAATCTGTGTAGCTCATTTTGTTTTTGTTTAGCCCTGGTTAAACCGCGGGGTTGCCGACGGAATAATATAATATTGTGAATACAAGCTGCCGCTAACCCGAGCTGCGGGCTACGTTAACTGAAACAGACAGACCACTTAACCTTCATCGTGTATTTAAAGGGAAGGTGAACTGTTGAACTCGATTTGCTGAGCCATTGGGTGTAAGGGGTAACATTTAACAAAATACACTACAAGTGTTACTGCATTAAGCTGACTGAAACAATAAACTTTTGTTACATTTTGTAACTATTGTTACAAAATTACCTTGACATTATTTCATACTTATTAAAAATCCTTCTTACAGGTACAGGTTTTTCATAAATACACAAATGTATTTGTAATCAAATTATGTTGTTAATTCATATCTTGGTTGGTTGCTTAGAAACGTAAAGCAAATGTGTAAGATTAAAAATTTTGGATACAAAATCCATCAGCTCAAGAGATAGGTATATATAGGTATACACTATACATAATAAATTATACAATGCCATTGGCGCATTTTTTTAATAAATTAAATTACTTGGGTACTTGAGAGAATTATAAAACAACCTTTTTTATATTGTGTCCATTAAACCCTTATCTTAAATGTCTTCTGGGATTACAAATACATTTGTATTGGAATCTGCGTAGCACTAGAAAGTATTACTGAAAAATAAAGTTTTATAACCGAAGAAAAGATTCGACTGTAATTCAAAAAAATCAACAGTGCAATAAATGGAGAAATCCTCGTCTGTTATCAAAACATATGACTCAATTTAAAATTGAAGCGTTCATTTTGTAACTCTTTGTGTGTTAACGTGGCGTATAGTTCGATTTTATTTATTTGTTACCCTGAATATGTATATCAGTACGTAACGAACGCTCTCTAAATTGCCGTCAAACCGTCTGGCCGCTGCTACACAAATTGAGCCAATTGATCTCTACAAAAAAAATGACCGGTCGTCAGTTTTGTTGTGATGCTGTTACCAGTGTACCTACACGGTGTGCACATATGTATACATTAAATATGATTTTAATTACGAATGTTTTCTTTTGATTTTGCATCAAATAAATATGATATGTGCAAAAATATCCAAATAATTTGTGAATAAAAATAAACAAATGGATGCTATTTTATTTCTTCGCAATGTGACAGCTCAATGGATGGACTAGATTCAGAACGAATATTTCTGTTCATATTATAAACGGGATTATATATATAATAATGTAGAGCATTTATAAATTATATTAAAATTACCTGCGGAATAAATTCTACATTAAAAGTGACGATAAAACTTTAAAATTATGTTTTTATGATTCATAAAAGCGCACTTTAATTTCGACAAATTATTTTAAAAGGCGAAACAAAAATCAGAGCGGGAGCATTAGCACGTTTAGAGGCAAACAAGGGGGGATCATAAAGCACCCGTGGTAGTAAGTAGCTTTGACGCCGTTCCCTGAGGAAAGCAATGAACATTAAACTGAACGAAACTTCAAAGGAACTTAAATTTTAAACAACTCTGTGACGAAGATACTTGCAAAATTGTCCGTAAAATGGTTCAGACAAGGGACCATGTACCTCTTACGAACTAAATTAACGTATCTCCGCTGGAAACGTAAAATCTAGTTTATATGAAATTCCTCGCGATATTATAACTCCATTAAATGTTAGTCTGCATTACGTACCTAGGTTATTCTTTATTCAAAAATTCTTATTTTACCAAAAACATATTTGATTTAAAATATTCTTTTATTCTGGATTTTCAGAGCTTTTGCTTTTAAATGAAGAGTAGTAGTAGACTCCGAAAATGTATGCTACTTTTTTTAGTTTCATATTATTATTTATTTTAAAACATCAGATACATTGCAGATGGTATTATAATTATAATAAATAATATAAGGAAACAGAACAACTCAAGAAATATCACAATTGAAAATAAAATGTACAACAAAACGCGATTAGAATTAAATTTTTTTTTAATTTCTTCCAATAGGGGAAGCTTGCCTGGGATGTTACTTATACCACCACCATATGTAAAAAACATAAAACTTCAAAAATGTTAGCCCTGGTTTGTGGCCACTTCTACCACATCTACATTCAAAATCTACAAAGAAATCGTAATCTTATCAGATAATCTAGGTTACATAAAAAGTAACCTAAGCACGAAAGTTTCACAACTCCGTCATAATAGGTTAAATAGATATCGCTATAAACTTCGAAATAGTAAAATCTCGTAGGACAATAAAACCAGACACTAAACAATATTCGCCTCACACTGCGCGACCACCTACGACATGGTTTTATTATCGTAACAGAGTAAATACTACGGCGCTCTGACACTAAGATGCTATGAAAAATATTAAGCCCGCATGTACGCGCATAAGTATTTTAAATGGTCCGTGAAATTGAAGATTTGCATGCTGTTTAAATTGTGCTTACTTTATTTTTAAAATGTTATATATAAAACTACTAAATGACTACTTACATCTTTTAATATTTCTTTTACAAATCAATATAACATTTTATTGATAAATGGTATTACTGTACAAATGAATGTCTGTCAGGAACTTTAATATAAAAAGTATTATTTATTATTGAACTTGACTTGAAATACAAATATTTTGTCCTTACGGTAGGACGAAAGACTTCACTATCATCTCTTACATGTATTTAACGTTACACAGTCATATGAAGATATCAATGTATATGTTGGAAACATAAAATAATCGATGTTTTAAACATTTGCAATTGAATCAGTTTTATGTGTGTTCAGCCGTAAAAAGTAAAAAAATATTTACATTAAATAAACGTTTCAAATTTCGATTCACAAATGAATAATTAAATAAAAGAAATCAGCCGTGTTATACTGCACAGTCATCTGTATAAAATTTTAACTGTAGCATGACGTGACGGCCGCGAGTTAAACAAACCAATTCGCAGTGCATATAATAATTCCGAAAACTTTCTGTGTTAATTAAATTAAACAACGAAAATTCGGTTTTATTTAAATTTATTTTAACAACTTTTCAGCTGGTCTCATACTGTTAATTATTTAATGCAAAAAATTTTACTCAAGTAAATTTAAATTTGTATTAACTCTGGACCGTGAATATATATTTTCCGTTACAGTAAATCGGATTTTAAACCTTATGATTAAACGTAAAATCTCTGCGTTGATATTGTCGTTAATTAGTAATTTGTACAATCTTTATGAATAGAATACAATATTATGCATCCTTCTTCTTGCTAGTCTTAAGCTTTATATTATTTTGTGTCATAATGACACAACACATTTTCCAGTATTTGATTTTTTGAGTTATCTTCCTTTATCTGGGAGAAATTACATTTATGATAAATAATTAATACAAGAATTCGATTCGCTTATAAATAGTTAAGTCTAATTAAAGCTCAGCTTAGTTACACCATTCTTAAAGAAAGAACGGCTGGATTGGATTTGCAAGATCCATAATTTGTTAGGTTACTTTAAAATCTCTATTCGAACTAAAACAAAGAGACAATGCAGATATTATATATTATTCCGAGCTGCAGGTGCCACGATTTGATTCTCTTGAATGCTTTTCGCATCGCACAAATGACAACGATTAGAATCCCCTACAAGATCTAATTCTCACTTAGAGATAGCACGGTTTTAAAGTATGTAATTTATTCTATTCATTCGTATAACGGTCGGTTCCGAGCAGCTTTACGGGATGGTTTGAAGCTAACTAATTTGGTTAATGATCAAAATTTGTGCCAGAAACGTTCGCTAGCACTAATGTATGGAACTGACTCGTCGGATTTCAGTTGGGAATGGGTTTAAGCGTTTTGCACGTTAGGCTCATTTATCTTGTCCATTTTATCTTCAGAGAAAGCAATGTAGTCGACACCGTAATAGGTGTGTGATATCCTCCCCGCAGAATAACTGAATAACGGATTACGTCCTATTTTAAATTTTCTAACGTTTACAAAACAGTTCAAGTAAATAAATGTTATTTATGCCTAAAAGCTTTTACGGTTTACAAATCGAACTCAGAATCCTTTTGTTTTCTTTACTTAATTCCATAAGGCCTTGTATTTGTTTTTTTTTTTTTTTTTTTTTTTTGTTTCTTTTTTATGTACAATAGCTTTGTAAGTACTTTATTTTATACTTATAACGAGTGAAAGACAAACAATTATAAGACAAGTAGGTCTTCTTTATCCTTAAGAGATTTATTTTTTATATTGTTTACTGTTTTCTTGAGAAAAATATCTGCGCCATAATAATGTTAAATACGAGGAAATGTGACTACGAGTATATAGAGTATAATTATTTTGTTTAAATGAAAAGTTATATTTTACATAGATCTATTATTTTAATTTCGGACATGTTCACTTGCTTTAAATAAATATATGCACATTTCCTACTACTACTTAAGAAAAATTATAACGCTTTTTTCAGTTATGGTCGTGTTTAACTTATGGATAATATAATATCTTAAAAAATAATTTGAATTTGTGTTTTATCAATTTAGTCTATAAAACAAAAAACCAGATTAAAATTAATTGATTAACTATTATAACACTATTCCTTTAACTTATAGTAATGGAATAATGTTGTCATTGCCATTTTGTTTAGAGGCGAAATTATTATGATTTAATATTTGACCTAATTGTCGTGTTTATTACATTTAGTTATAAATTCCATTCAAATGAATATAAAAAATTGTACGGTTTACATTCTCTACATAATCACTTAATCTTATCAAAAGCTACTTTTAGGCTTGGCAGGAATAAAATACAGGTAACATCACATTGACCCATCATTGCGATGGCTGTCAATACCCGCCGCAACTTTTATGGCCCTCTGTCCATTGGCTAATTTGAACCAGAGGAATTTATTTCATAACATTTTGCTAAGACCTTTTCTAGCCTAACTATTCATAAGTTTACGTGCCCACGCATTCCGCGCGTCCATTCCTATGTTGTATAACAATTTACTTCTACAATATATTTTATTGTTATGAACATGATGAAATTGTAATTAATTTTGATTTATTCCTGTCATTGATAAATCGTTAGTTTTGTGCGCTTATCTTATACATACTATAACTTTGAGTAAGAAAACTCTCTAATCTTCGAGTAGCTATTTCATTTTATATTGCACATATAAGTACATCCATTTATAACAATTTTACCTGATGTTATTAGTGCAGCCATATATAGCCATAAAATACTATACATGTAAAGCTGGCAAAAATTAATTTTTAGTTATTAGGTTAGATTTCTTAGGTTTGCTAAATTTTAAGCAAGGACAATCTCGTATCTCGACATCCCACAGGTCTTGAATAGTGAATGACGAGACCTTAATTATAAAAGCACTCTCCATTAGGCTCATCTTTAATCCTCCGTGTGCCAAGAGGCCGTGAGTGCGACACTGGGTATTTGTTTCTCACGGTCGCGCCCGCCCACTCGGCGCTCTGCAAACGCGGACGTGCTAGACCCGCGACACACTAATAATCTAATATACATTCATAAAGTCACGCCGGTTACCGATCGCGGTGTGTCTTTGCGAGAGAAATTCCCTATGATTGTGTAAGAATTTTCAATTTAAATACGAACCATGGCTTGCGTTACATAAATGGTGGTTTCGTATAAAATTTGAAAACAGCTACATTATGTGCTATTATTTAGTATATTAGCTAAGATTAACTAACACATACAGTAATGTAATGGAGGTGATATACTAATAACAAAATTGCAGAGTAGATCATAAAGCTCTTACAGCACCTAAAATTTTCAGTAAAAATTCTCATTTTTATATCTTCATTTCTGAAATTAAATTTACATTCCCCTAATGTGCGGAATGTGGCAGTCTAAATTTAAAACGATGATAATTATCCCGACCGTGTGTTACTTGAAAAAAAAGAAGGCAATATCTCGTAATATGTGACTTTTATATTTTATCACCAAATATTCTTTCTACATATTCTTACTAAAAACGAACTTAATTTACTATCTGTATCTTTATAGTGTGTCAATGTACTGTTATAATTGTTTACAAATATTAATATGATTCAAACAATTCCAGAGATAAATTCCGCTGTCGCTTATAAACTGTACCGCGTGCTCAAACATTTCTCCTAATCCGTAGTAAAATTAGTTTATTGACACGTAATAACGGCGCTTAGGCCGATTGAAACATTGTATGAGGACGATGTGGAACGTAGCAATTATGATGTTTGGTGAGAGCCGGCTAGGCGTGTGATCACCATATGCGTTACACCACTTAGATGCACGCTAAAACACTAATAAATTGTCCCATTAGGTAACTGGTAATGAAACCTTAAAAGGAAGTCAAAAGAAAACGGAATCACGTGCCTCTTATACCTTTGTGTATCATTTTAATACCAAAAAAAATGAAAATTAATTGCTATGAAAAATGTATGTTTCGCCCATTCAATTTAATTTAAACAGAAAATTCTGCAAAATCGCATAAAATAGATTAATTAATATAATAAATCCAGCATTCACGCGGTAGCAACTAAGTAAACACCGCCATGATAAATGGGCCGCGATAGCGAAGTTAAATCTGGATGCGACAAACACAATGACCCGACCTAAATTTAGTACAGCAACAATACAGCATAAAACTTTAAAATACCAGTCGAGTTTTAAGCGCTTTTGGGTGTTTTTATTCACACTAGATATCAGACAATTTGCATTTATTCTTTGGCACAGTGGTTTTTAATTTTGTAGAGCTGCCGCATGGTATTGCTAACTAAGTACGGAACTTGCTACCCGTGTATAGTCATATAGAATCAAAAACATAGTTACAGTTATAATTTTTTTAAATAACTGTCTTTGATTTATACAACTCCAATGATATTCCGGCAAACAATGTTAAAATGTATCACTTATGGTAGAGAACATATGACACCCTACATGACATTGGGCCGGCCAAGATTTAGCCTTTTTTTTGAATTCAAGGTTGATTAATTAATTAATAAACTACATTTTATTAATCGACAATTAAGAATTCATTGGTTTCATTGGAATCTTCCCAACATCAGTTTCCACCCACTAGACCGACTAAGGATGAGTTATTCCTTTATTGATAATTATCCCAAGCAACGTGGTTTACCTTAACTTATTCCGAGAAATTCCAGAACTAGATATAAAAATAGCATCGTTGATGGCGTAACAGGAAATACTTTTAAAAGTCCGACTAATGAAAAAGGCTCTAAGCAGCGTTTAATTTTTTTTTCTAGTTATGACCCAACAATATATTATACATGTCAGAAAAAATCCATGACCATATGACTCGCGTGATATCTATGTACGCGCAGACAAAATAAATTTAACGACAATTTATAAGTCAAAACCTGACAAAATAACTTAGGCTCCCATACATTCGAAGAACATAAAATTCCTCTGATGCTATCGGATAATGATTTCAATTTTAAATTTAACAGCAAGACACTAAGATAAAACCTAAACAACTTAAAAAACATGTACTTTTAAATATTTTAAACTCGTTACAAGTAACACATTCTTGATAATGAATACATTTCAACCATAATATGAATTAAGTTTAAAAGCTACATCAATGAATGTGGGACCAACATGCTATAAAAAGCGTAATAACTTTTAAATCTCTTCAAACCTTTATAATGGTTCCATGTTAACCACTCTTATCACAAACGATATGACCCAATTCAAAGTTTATAGTGAAAATAAGTGTCTTCCCACTTTTGTTAGTGGTTCGAAATTACTCACCGTACAATCACCACATACAAAAACATTAGGATAAGTGTACACTGAACACAGCGTCGTAATGCTATGAAATGCTATTTTCATTTTGCTTTCAGTCCCTTCTATCGACTATGTAATACTTAATCACGATTTTCTATTTAGAGCTGTGGTTATTCCAATAACTAATTGTGGTAGATATTTAATCATTTTACAGTTATAAATAGATTGACATTACAGAAATCCACTAAGATAGTTATTTTTCGCTGGAGGCGTCACTTTTCTCTGACACTTTTTGCCGTTTTCTGTTAATAATTATAGTAACTTAAATCCCATTGAGTTTTAAGGTATCACACCAGGTAATCATCATAATTTAACAAGTAAAAACCTTATCTAGCTTTTCGATTAGGATCACATTTTGTTTTAGGCCAAATAAATCCACTGTACATTATTTACAATACGGAACAGCGGTGTATTTGGTGGATAGTGAACCGAATAATTCGATAGTTTAATGAATCAGTATGTTAACCCGAGTGAAGCCGGTCCCTTGACATTTCCACGAGCTGTCCCATCATTGTAGGAGGTCTTATATCGAGAAAACGTGGGATAATGCTAACAAGATTCTGTTATCCTTATTATAATAACTTTGCCAAAAATAATAATTCGGATATAAACGGTATTATTATAAGATAAACAACCTTCGTTTAATTACTTTCACTATAATTATGTACATCTAGTAATATCAAATATCTGAACAAAACAAGCTCATATTTCGAACAATTAGAGTTCTGATAAACAGTAATTACATAGAATATTTTCATATTTTATATAAAAAATAAAACAAGATTTTTGTCTCAAGTATTTCTTCTTTATTATTAAAATCTGACAAATGTGACGGGCATTAAATGATTCATCATCTGCGGTACAATTAACTAGAACAGCCTCCGCTTATCGATATGATTATGGCACAAAATTATTATGGCTCGTGAGTCACATCGCCTGAGAAATATCGAGAGGTGGGCTATTCTTACATTAAATTATCGCTCAATGTGCTGTGCTAAGTTTAAGGAAAAATAATTTTAAAAATTTGTTATATCCATTTAAAAAAACATTCTACATTTATCCACTATGTGTGTATTGTTAAAACTTGATAATTAAATTATGACCTGGAAGGCAGCGTTGTAACTGTAATGTTTACTACAAATATATGTACTATTTTATATTAACTTCTACGATATTATGAAGTAAAATTAAAGTAGACGTAACGCAATGTTTGTTATTTTGTAGTTAACGTAGTATATTATTTTATTTATGTTTAAATTATTGCTATATTATTGTAATTCTGAATATGTAAACCAGTTGAGAATAACCCAAAGAACGGAGCGGGAACATGCGTGGGCGAGCCAGTCTCGTACGCAGGCGTATTAACAAATTACGTTTACCTACTGCCGAGCACAGGCGCATTCGAGCCTTCGACTGAATACCGATACACTACAAAGCGACACACATGCACATGCACACACACATAAACACGCACACACATACACACACATATTAGTCGTAATTCGCCTATCTCACAAGTGACAGCCGAGCTAATGAAACTTCGTTTTAAATCGGTGAAACTTTAAACGCAACAATTACTGACGGCGCATATCCCGTAAAACAAGTGTATCACGTGTCGTTTTTACTCCACTCAACGACGTTGAAACATAAACTATAAATGGTTGTATTTTTATGGAGATTTGTCTTAAGGCTACACCAAAAAAACAAAAGCCTGCTTATGTCCCACTTTCGGAGTAAAGACCATTCTCCTTGTTAAGAAGGATAAGGAGATTAATCCCCGCGCTGCTTCACTGCGGGTTTGTGAAAGACAAAAAGTATTACATTTTTACGCAGTCGAATTTCTAATAATTGCTTACTTTGTGAAATTAAACATAACTCAATTGTATTTTAAACCCCACCCAAAAAGAGTATTATAAGATAATATGTATCTACAGTCCTACATATCGACGGTTTACGGACGGTGACGGTTGGACGGTGACTTTATACATATTTGGAATCAGCAAATTGTTCTCTATCCAAATATGTATATAAATCTATATATCAAAAAAATGGCGCTCAGACCATAATATAGCCTTTCAACCGTCGCGTCGATATATCTACCTATGCGTCTGCCTGTGGCATTAACTTTGAGGCGGTTTTAGCTTACAAAACAAAAGTTTAATCAGGATGTCTAAAGGCCACCAGATCTTTTCTAGGTGTCGAAAAAATAAGAGTTATTTCTAGAGGTCTGAACGATTTGAAATTCGCTTATATGATACTGAAATTCCGCAACAATACAAGTACAACAGCAAAAGTTTCGTGTTAGAACTCGTTGAAATGGCCTCATTAAACAGATTAGGTAAAAAATATTGTAATTCTCTATTTTATCTTTTATCTGATATACATATGCAAATGTTAGGTAGTACCGCTATAATATCATAATTTATCTTTAGTATTTTGATTATTTTTCTGGTTTAAGATAATGACAAAATGTTATCAGTCCAACCAACCGCAAACAATCTTATCTTTGTCGCTTATTATATAACTGTTATGAGTTATCTGAATTATTTTATCTTTAATCCATATGACATACGAATTTTATTTCATGGAAATTACATAGATATTATAATTGTTTTTGCCTAAACTTCTTTTTAAATTCATTGTTTAAACGTAGTCAATTCGCAAAATATAATTATTTACATTTTTGATAGGATTTGTTGCGTCTTAGAGTTTTACCCATGCTTATTGATAATGTTAAATACGATAATTGCTATGGATAGTTCTATTGTTCTATTTCTAATTAATTAATCTATAATTTTATTGTCTAATATAAAACGAAATTAAAGAAAGGCGACCAAACAAGCATGAAGCAATACACTACATATTAAAATAAATATAATATATTTTCCTGGTATTGCGAGATACAATTAACTTAATCTTCGTTTGTAATTATTTGAAATGTGCTTATTGCAAAGGGCTAATTTATTTCCAGAGACAAGTCGAGTCACGATTTCGTTGAAGAGTCTATACAGAAATAGTTTACTGTCTTTGTGACTAAGATGATACATC
>DVRM01000100.1:0-13188 GCA_018232405.1 Junonia genoveva | reverse complement strand
AACTAAGAAGTCAATCAACTTTCAAGAAATCGGTGATTATAATCCGCGAATTGTCAATAAAGATTATCATCATAAATTAAAATGAAAAAAAACGGAGAGCGGACATTAGGACAAAAAACTTAATTACATTCATTAATAACAGTTAACTGTTAAGATTTTACAATGTTTAAAGATATCCTTTGTACAAAAAACTTCATATCAACGACTATTTAGTTTTTGAGGTACATAAATAATAAATAAATGTTCTTAATAAAATCAGTAATTGTGCGAATGGGCATTTACATTGAATTCGGAAAATCGTTTAATTTCAGCTAAAATTTTTATTACCCGCTTCTTTACTTACATTGTTTAATGCAGTAGTCATGTAAGTTTAATTTTCGGTTAATTGTAAAAATAAAAGCATCATTTTATTTTAAAATTTATCGTATTTAAATAAAACTTTCTAAAACGGAATCTTCTTTCCGTTTTTCCTGTTTACAAAGCATTTCTTGTAAATTAAAAAAAGATAAATTAGCTACATGTCGTACATATTCTAAAGAACTTCACTAGAAAACGTATAAATAATACTATTTGTACAACCCTTCTTATATAATTACAATCTCATATATCATGAAGAGTACAAGGTAAACACATGTGATTGATGGTAATGGAAAACCAACAGGCCACATACGGTTAATTATAAGTTAAAAATCTTAAAAGTGCAAGCGCAAATTAGTCAGAAGAGTAATGTGGTGGAACGACCAAGCCTTCATTACACGGCTACTGTTAACTTTCACCGTCGACATCATGTTGTGAGGTCAAGTTTATATGACTTCCGATCACCTTCCCATCGTCCCGAATGTGGGTCGCATCACCGCTTCGAAATAAAACCATTTGTTACATTGACAGCTCCTTGTAATTTACAATTTATTCATGCAGTGTGCTTCCATAGTAATGACTTTTTAAATGTGACTGACGTTGCTTAAAACTCGGTAAACTTTAAATAACTATCTAACATCATACATGCTGCACTTATGTATATACTAAAAGAGTGCATTCCCTGGCTTATATGTACTCAATACAGAGCGGTTCGAAGTCGACACGAACTAATCAATATTTATACGTCGTATAAAACACGATTGTTTTTATAAGTGTTACGTGTAGTTGTCGTACGTTGCGTTACGGCAAAGCATTCTACAGGTTGCCGAGTATGGATCGTCTCGCATCCCGCACTTGTCGCAGAACAAGTGC
Source organism: Junonia genoveva (assembly GCA_018232405.1). Lineage (NCBI taxonomy): Eukaryota > Metazoa > Arthropoda > Insecta > Lepidoptera > Nymphalidae > Junonia > Junonia genoveva. The sequence goes on along the minus strand of DVRM01000100.1, from coordinate 11,958 downwards.
ACCATACACATCCGTCTGTTTAGCCCATTAAAATGTAATTTTCTATATAAACCTGACAGGTGGATATGTTACTCGGCCTTATCTAACGCGTAAATTACGCGTATAGGGCTAAGAATGATATAATCGATAAGTCAATGCACCGCGAGGCGCCAGACATTATTACACGTAAATAATTCTATGGATACAGCAAATATTATCGTCGATAAAACAGATTCTTAACCACTCGAAAGCTCTTTTAAACAAACGTGATCGGTAAATTGTGCAGATTGTTTTTCTTAAATAAAACAAATGGCTATGAAAAGATATAAAGATAAAGGAAAAGTACATACAGTATCGTTGTGTAAACATACAGTCTGAGTTAAAAACGGGATTATTTAGTGTCATTCTTTATAACGGAGCGGTGAATTACAGGAATAGGAGTACAGTCTTTGACATAGAAAGAAAATGATTAATCTCGGTGCATATTCTGCGAGCTTGGAGGTGCAGTATTGGGACAGTAACCGCGATGGTATGCGATATAAGTCGATAGGCTGTACAAGTTGGACATAGGCCCTATTAAGCCTTACCGTCTTTGATGTAACTGGCACGAGATGTCGAACTGTGTGCCGCTAGACGCAATTGAATACTGGGTTAGGTCACTGACGTACAATTACTCATTCTACCATTAAACTCCGTAATCCTGACAGGTTTTCCTACATATAGGTAAATGGAATACGCTAAATTGCTTTAATATTAATTTGAAATTCTTATACCCTTTTTGAACGTAGCAAACTACACGTGAGAAGAAACGGCCAGATTTCGATAGATATCCGTATATGCTTTACACACCTGTTACGTGAAAAGAATGAACCTGCAAATCTCAGCGCAAAATAGCGGGTTACTCACCTTTTCAACGACCTCTCACATGTCAATAAACTAATTGAACTGTACATATATTAGACACAAAAAATGGAGAAATTAATTTGTTTTGTAAAATTCTATTTACGTGACGAATGCATTATTGTTACACTTAATTGTCGTAGATAATATGAGAATGTGATAGGGACTAACACTTGTGTCGTGTTTCAACATAGAGCTATCGAAAACAATTCCCAGAAGCGAAAAAATTATATTTCAGTTTATCAGTAGGATTGCGAGAAACGGTAGCGAGTTATGGTAACGGTATGTGAAGTCTAACGTTTTGTTTATATTTCGTGAACTACTGTTATTTTTAGGTTGCTATCTGAGATATGGTGCGCGCGTGCGGCAGGCTGTCGATGTATTGTGTTGTGATCTCTATTGTACTTTAGGTGTATTTCTTATCGGCTATTACTAGCTAACATTTTACATTTACAATAGTAAATAGTACGCTATCGTATATTTTTACATATTGAATTAATGTAGGTACCAAGCAATAGAAGGTAATTGAAAAATGCTAATTGCTAAAATATTTTAAAAATTTTATCATATACCTACTAAACCAGGTATTGTAAAGTGATTATTCCGTCACTTCATTACAAATTTGTAACAAATTATAAGTATATTTTAAAAGAAACTTAGCCTGTAAAACCTATATAATTTAATAATATTGGACGGAACATATTTACGAGTACATTCACCATAACGTTTTCGCTCCTCTTATGCAATAAAGACGCGGTCACTTCGTACAAGTCCGCGTTCCGGGAAGCCGCCCGCGCACTCACCTGCTGCGACAGAAACATGATAAATAAGACATAGGATTAATTACTTCCTACTACACCCGACCCTACAAATCACGGCGCATATTAAACTGTTCCCATTTAATCACAATAGTCATGCCCGACAGCATTTTTTCCATGTTAATAGCATAACTCGGTTTAGTGGTTATTATAAAACTGTCGGTTTGTATTGCAATCGCCGGCATTGGGTTATTTATTGTAGACTGGCCTAGTCTAGAAATAAATGTCTCGATTTCGCCACAGGCACTACCAACTGTGAGTCATACGGCGTTTATTATAATGAGGTTTCGCGCCTTCCATACAAATTGATGTTTAACTTAACGACAGAAACTGACATTATGATTGCGGAGATTTTATCGATGTATACCAGAACATTAACGTTCATTCAGATTTCGCTTTATAAGGATTGATTTAAGAAGTGCGAATAAAGTAACTGATGAAAACGAAATGTTCTTTGTCTGTATCATTTTTGAAAGTCATACCATTAATTGCAGAGAAAAAGTTTATGTACTTACACGCCTTATCGGTGTTTTATTCGAGTTGAAAGGTAAAATAAACACGAATAACACTAGCAAACTTCGAGAGTAACAAACAAAAACGAATGGATTCATAAAAATGGTTTATAATTATAGCGTTTGGTTTACAGTGGAGCTGACCTTCTGTTAGCAAACTTGTTCCAATTCTAACACGAATGATTTATGAGCGCAAATCACAACAGATTATAAACGATGAAAATTAACGTTCTCTCTTCAGCCTGCCAAATTGATTGCAATAACATGATGGTACCTACTTACAAATATCGAATAAATCACAAGGAAATTAAAAACTGAATTTTACTTTTAATACCATCCCCATTAACATATTTGCTTGATAAAGAAATATCTTATGCGAGTAGAATAATACTTTAACCATCAACCATTCCAATTTAATTTTTATAACTTACAAACAAAGAAATATCACAGTAACATCATCTTTTAGAGCAATATTATAATTTCCTACCGGGTAATTAAATTATAATTACTCTTTATTAAAAAATAAGTAAGAGTAATTATAAGTCGCTAAAAACGAATGGCTATGATACATGTGAAACGTAATGTTATGAACATTTTGTCAAAAATTGAAAGAATAGACAACATACAGTATTTCCAGCAATGCAACAAAACTGCCAAAAGCGCAAAGTGTGAACCAACACCCCTTTTGTGCAGTTGTCACAAATGCATTTTCGGATAAAAAGGTAGTAAGGGGTACACACAAGTAATGGTAATAAGCCCTCTGGTACCTTCTTCAAATATTATGTATGTAAATAATTTTCAAGATTCATACATATAAATATAGCTCATTAGAGCCACCCTACAATGCCTTGCTTCGCGCGGCTATTGTTATTTATATGGATTTCTATGGACGAACGCTCAGCAGATGAACTGCTTAGTGTCACCGGATGGTCTCACTGATATTTTAACCACCCGTGGATGGCGATTCCTCCAAGTTCCGAATGGACCGCACCCTCGATACACCAGCAACATACCGCCACCCACCCATAACTCATTTCCAGTCTTTGTCCTAAAAATATTCCAAGCACGCGAGTTTCACAGGTTACACTGCGTCATACACCCCTGGACTAACCGTCAACAGCTAATGAACGCTGAAAGACGAGGTGGTGCTGATAGGGCGCCGGGCGGCTTTAATGAACTGTGACCTTTAACGGTGACCTGCCTGCTGGGGTTACCCAACAAGCAATTATATTTTTTTATAATAATAATAATATAAAAAACAAACTGACATCAAGTTTAATAAAGATTTATATTTCAAGTAATTTTCTAAAATAGCCCAAACCATTTAAATGTACTGCATTTTCGTGTTGTTTCTTTCAATATCCCTAATTATATTTAACACTTTAAAAAACAATATAAAAGAAAAAACGTTTTCAATGGTATAGCCATTTGCCTTATGAGGGCATCACTAACATTCCACTTGTTGCATTATGATAATGTGCCATTTTCAATAAGCGCATCGTAGTCGTGCCCAGCAGAACACGTTTCCTCTCTGGCGCCGACAAGGAACACGAAAAAACGACGGTAAATATCGATAAGTTCACAAACAAATTTGCCCCCTATCTTAAGCTAAATAAGGCGTATAATCAAATAGCTGAAATAAAATATCATGAAACTCTTAATGCCAATCGAGACAATAGGTTTAATCGAAGTTGGATCACACGACTAAATTGGAGAAAAGTACCCTTTTTAAGCCTTTTGATTACATTGTACTACGAGTAAACACTCAAGTTGATATTAAATACTATAGTTTGGTTGTAACAGTTTTGTTCCGAGAAAATAAAAAATCAGTTTGTATTGAAATGTTTAGTCTTAAGTCACGTGCATAAATTGGTAATGATTGATTTTTATGTTAATGTTATGGCGGCGTTAGTCACCACACTACACAAATTGTTCTTAAACAACAGATCGGTTGATTAATGATACCTTCTGGCTATACTAAATTGCCAGACGCAAATGTACGTATAAGTCTGGCCGAAAATAACTCACATTCTTCTCGGCCTAAGTAATTTCAGTATAGAGAATAAGAATATGTATTTAAACACATCCTATGCACAGAGATGTGTTCTCTCAATTCTGACTTACAATGGTTTTAGAATTATTAATTGATTGCTGTAATAATATATAATAAGTAGGTAGGTATAATAAGTACCTATGTGATGTATTTAATGAAAATAATTAAATAGTTATATTAAAACAGTAAAGATTTAAGCGTAGCTTTATAATTTTGCCGCCTTCACCTACAATTCAAGAACTGCCATTCCTATTAGGAAAGAACACGTAATCTCAGTATCTAGTACCGTTTACTGTACATTATGTAGGTATGGTTGTAATTACCGGCTCGTTCTTTCACGTCTATCCCCGACAAGCAGTGAAAAGGGACGCATTTATCACATCCGCGCAGCCTACATTGATGCAAGCGAGACTCGGAATAAATGCTGCAATTTAAATCCTTCTCGTTGAAATCCGGTGGGTGGTTCACCATCAATCTAAAATCTGGGATATGTTAGTCCATGTTCAAATGGATGGGGCAATACGTGGACTTTGTTTAATTTTAATCCTTTACGTAGGTTTTATTCACTATTCAAATTACAGTCACTGAATTGCTCAAGAAATGTTTTGTTCTAGAAGAACTTTTGTTAGTGTTACATGTTTTTCGATTTAAAGATACCTATTTAATAATATAAAAAGGCATTATTTATAATATTCACTCTTTTTATCATGAAACTAAACTAACACGTAAACCATTATAGATAATAGAAACATTATCACTTCATCGAGAAATACAATGTTCAAATATTTATCGCCAACAATCTCATACAGAATCGCGGTCATTGCTTTTCATCATATATTTCTATTATAACCGTGTTAATAGCCGAATAATCTTAAGTGTATTTGTTCGTAAGAAAGTTGTTGATCAAAGACATATGCAGTTGGGGAAGGTCAAAAGTGAGTACATTCATAAATCGCGAATGATTTATTCGATTGTACTCATTGCAGCTGTAAACCTTTTAATAATTTATTTATGATGAGAAGAATAACTTAAAGCGTTAAGTAAATTAAGATATAAGAATAATTCATTAATGGCTCAAAAGTATAACGTTGAATTATACACAATCAACATTTACATTAAATAAAGAATACAATTTTATTATCGTCCTACAAAATGTAGTGCACTTGTAGACAGACAGCACATTAAGAAAGGGGTGCAGTTGATTTTTTTTTTACATTTAGTCAATGATTATGTCTACAAACCGTTTAAAATAATAAAGTAGGTTAATACCTAATACCTAATGGTATAATTACCATTATTTAAATCAAGCCAATTCAATTTTAATACATATTTAAAAAGATACAGTTCTGTCTTAGTAAATTAGTGTTTAAAATTAAATTTATTACGTTTGTATTGTTTATTAAATATTAAATAATATTAAATTAGTTATTACTTTGCAAATTCTTTCGCCCGTCAAAAAAATACTGTATTTAAAATACCCACGTATTTTCGATAGCTTTTTTGGTTTGAAAATTATTATTATTGTACGAGTCCCTTACTATTACTATTGTATTTTCTTCGAAACAATTTGTTGTCCTGTCATTTCCATCTTGTAATTTTACACACGCAATATTTTTAAAACAATCTTTTTTTACTTTTTTTGTTAACCACGAACAAAGTCGCATGTAGCAGTTAGTTGTAATTGAATATTAATTTTTATTTTACTTACCGGCAACTTGCACTTGGCCCGTTTGTGTTTTTTGTTCATTCACCCGTCAAAGTAAATCAAGTAATTCCTACGCGTATTTAACACTACATTAAACATTAAAAGTGACAGATCATTAAAGTCGAATGAACAAATAAACGTCTCAAACATTGCTACCGGATTGTTGACATTGGTTTGTTTAATTTGAAACATAAGTGAAAATGTTTTAGACGTGATACTTAGTTTTTTTGATGTCAATACACAAAACTCGTTTCTTTGCTTCATTTCACAGCAAATAATTCAAAAGAAAGTGAAAAGAAAATATTTTTTGCTTCAATCGCAATTTGTCGCGTGTCATAACTAAACATCAAATTACATGGATTTTTTTTTGTGATCGGTTTTTGATCATAAAATCTTTTTGGCTAGGTACCTATTGAATTTTTATATATTATTTTTTTAATTATTTTAATCCTTTCAGTAGTTTGACTGACAGTACACTACATAGGCGTGAGAATCGTATTGTAAATAATTTGTATATTAATTATTTTAAAGCACATGTTATAAAAAGTATTGAATTTCTCATTTAGGTATTTATTGATGCTTCTGTGTATAATGCGTATAAATAAAACAACCAGTATAGTATTAAAATTTGTATTTACGTTTTCTATTTATTTAAACATTAATGACTTTTTGTATACAATATAATACTATCTAATTTCAAAATACAAAAAGATAAAAGTCACCAAACAAACCTTTAGTCCATATTTGAAAACGAGAGAAAACATCTTACAACAAATAGGAAAATAGGTATATAAAACTATAATGAATTAGTGTAAAGGTGGGTCAAACTTATTAATTAAAAACTGTAAATTAACCTTACATTAAATACAATTAACTCAGGTTTAAAATTGCGTAAGGTCTATAAATTGTAAACCATTGTTTATTTTGACATTAATTAGCGCTGTTAAAATAAAAACAAATCACTTAAACTGTGAATGAAATTACATTACGAAATATTAATCAAATAAAAACTGTTTAAGGTCGTTATTGTGAAATAATCTGGGTAATAAAAAAGTCCTAAAATATGAATGAACTTGATAATATAATTTTTAAAGACTAACATAAACCTTCAAAAATATTTCGAGACCAACAACGTTCATCGTCAATAATAAGTGCGATATTAACACCAAATGTCATCGATAAGGCAAGAATTGATCACGATAAACACTACAAAATATCTTTTAAATTTACCCTGTATGGTATTTAAGTATAATTTTATGTAAACTTCATAAAAAGTTTAACGGTATATAATAATTTCCTATAATGACAAAAATACAATAATAAACGCCGCTATCGGTGTTAAATAAGATATTTTACACGGTATTAAATTCAATAAGTACAAGAAAAATTCCTTTAAAACATTGGGGAAAACATCTTTAAAAATTTTCAACTACTAACGTCGTATACAATATTAAATACAAATGAGTATATTAATTCGCTAAAACCATGAAGTTAGCATTCAGTGCTACTTTCCATTTCAGCTTCAAGTCAACCATGACTCCGATCCATGACTCCGTCAGAAAACTGTTCCCGACTTGCGGAAAGACAACAAACTCCTTCGAGGAGTAAACGAGACCAAAAATTTAATCGTTTTAACCAATCATATGCTGAGCGATGGCCGTTTCTTTCTTACGCTTTTGTTGCTTAATCCGAGGATCGTACCAATTACCTGTGTGAAAACATCATAATTATAACATTATTTATATAAGCAGAAATAAAACATAAAATTTACGAAACCATTTAATAAAAAAGATAGATAAATCGACCGATCTAAATCGTTGAACGAAATACATAAATTATGTTTAGCCTAAATGAGAGCCGGACCGCTTGCAAAATAACGCTATTTATTTAAATTAATTACCTAGGATATTCGTGAAAATGTGACTTTAAGCAATCGGTCACGAGAAACCGTTTTTACGATTGACGAGACATTCTTCCTAGTGCTAATAGTTACATAATTAAATAACCTAAATGCTTGGCTTTTTTCAAAGGAATATTTTCAAAGGGATAGGGAAGGGATATTATTAGTGGATCAAATAATACCTTGGAAACGGAGTAAGCAGCAAGTTTGCGGCGTGGGGTCGGCAACAGCATGGCTAACGCTCGCGCCTCACGCAACAGTGCGTGGAAGGCAAGCGCTGCGCCCGCGCAAGATTCCGCCGCCGACACCTCATAAAACTGACAACCAAATCGCAGTGACATCTCTTGTCCTTCTTCCGTCTTTACCACTCTAAAGGAAAAAAATAAAGTTAATAAATTATATGGACAGAAATTGAAATTAACAGAATAAAAAATCTTACTTCATGGCCATTATGCGCGAAGCGACTGCACCATAGCGTAATTACTGCAAAAGATAAAAGTAAACATTACTCACTGTATAAGAAAATAAAACGCTCAAGTAAATATTTTCACACTGCCTTGGAATACACGGAATTCTTTACATTTCAATTAAAATGAATGTAAATTCAGGAATGTAAAACCTTTAAAACCGTGACATTTTTAGTAAGTTTTATTTATTTCCACCGTGAAAAGGAAACTAGGAAATTAACACATCCGATGTAATACAAACAGGAAGTATGAGAGTATCAATTTATCATTAAAACTTATTATAGGTTTTAATTTAATGATTTGTGACTAGGTTACCAAAAATATTTATGTACTAATTTTATCATAGGTAAGTTATACAACCTTATACAGTATGTTTTGATTTATATTACAAACAAAAATCAACAAATTTTTTTCAGTAATATAATTATACTTTTAACAATGCCTATTATCGATTACACAAAATTTTACGCGAAGCTTTTCCTACTATTGATCACAAATAAAACTCTTCCTAGTAAACATCCATTCGTGACACCCGCTAATAAACGTGAAATTCGCACATTGTATTCGTAACTAATCGGTTAAGCAAACGCTATTGAATTACGATAAGTTACACCGACAGCTTATTACGCGTTTCAATTGAAACATAACGTGATAACCATAAGACGGATATAACTTTCGTCATTGCGAACATTCTCTTTGTAAACGCGGTTAACCGCGGCTTCACGGGTAATCTTCGTTACTTATATTTTACTAAAACACACTAGAAAGCTAAGATAATGTTCGACACTAACCTGTACTCGTGAGATAAGAAGAAAGTGCCTCGAATTGGGCAGTCGTTCGGATTACGTAATTTCCCATTAAAAACTTTCTTGTACAAGTCGAAGTTGTTCAAATTAACGGCACCGTCAAAAGTGAGCATTATCATCTGCGGCGTCTGAAATTAAATGTTATTGCATAAGTTATTTTATATTTATTTACGCTTGATAAAATAAAACTTTTGCACTTTTGCCCATTTGGGACGTGATCTCGTTCTGCAAACCCAAGCTATGTTGTACTCGTATATACAAATATTCGTCAAGAATCGCAATCGTACTCGTGATCCAGCACATACGACTAGACCAACTGAGCTTCAAATGAATTACAATATAAATAAAAACAATGTAACATTTTTATAGTTTTCTTAACATAATAATTTTCAGCGCTAACAAACACTACTAGTCTAGGAAAAAAAAAAGTTCTGTCAAGTTAGTATTACAATACTAAACAACCATACACCAAAATCGATACTACAGTTTTAAATACTTACATCCTCCGGGTCCAGACCGCCCGGTATTAGCGTGCCGTCTTTGGAACAGAAGCAGTACGGCAGCTGACATTCTGCTGGGTCGCACTTGGTAGCTAAGTCCACTGGCGCCTCCGTTATTGGAGCTGGTGCTGAATTAAGAAACTTTAATTTTTGGGGTTCAGTATAATATATGGTTTTACTGTGTAAAATCTAGTTATAGCCCAAGATCATCTGGTACGAGTGTGCCATCAAGGATGGATTCAACAGAAGCAGTAGAGTAATTGACACTTTGCTCCAACTTTGGTCCAGTTGGAAGCTAACTATACTGGCGTCTCCGAGATGTTAATTTTAAGGTTACCTGTTATGTTTTGTTTTTTCTTCTGTTATGTGATAAAGTCAAAATGTGGCTTATCTTCACAGTAAATCAACTTAAAGTAGCGCTAAGTTCTGAACGCGACATTAAAGAGAAGGTGCCCTAAATCCTTACTCTCTGTTTCTGCTACCTACATTTCTTCTATTAAGGGTGAAAACGTGTTTTTATAAATTCATATGTAATAGAAATGACATTACATTGGAAAAAATTACTGCTTGTTTGCCTGCAATTTGTAAATAAAAAGTTAAGTAGAACATAAGTACTAGCGTGTAACGGAAGAATTGGGAAAGAAGAATTGGAGACGAAGTAAAGCTTCCACTTCTCTCACTCACTGTACTGGACCCAGCTTTGTTTATTAGTTACGTACTTCATTCTGACTTTTTGTGAGTGTGATATTCTCCGATCAAATCAACTAGAGAACTAACTATAGTCAGTAAGGTACAGTAAGACCCTACCGCAAAAAGTAAATATGAGTTAAAGCAATAATAAAACATAGATAGAACACTCATGTTTTACATCGATACCTATTGATAAAAATTTGAAACACAGGAATCTCTTTGTTCATCTCTGAAAGAGAATGGAATGTGCGCTATGGAATAAAATACTGTAAAAATAAAAATACGTTTCAATTCAAAATACAAAAATATTTTTAGTAATTTAAATCTATGATAATAGCGTTGGAGGCTTTCAAAGCTAACGTTAAAAATTAAAAATTATAAGGTCGATTTATAATTTTTTAAATACATATTATTATTATTATTGTTATTCCACTTTTACACAGAATCAATAAAAAAATAAACCTTTAAAATCTACTAAAGAATGTTTAAGTATCAAGAAAATAAAATCAGACAAACTCCCCTGGCAATGTTCAATCCATATTAAATCGAAAAACAAACTGCCTGTCTCAAACCAAATTTCCATGTACGTTCTAACATTGTCAAAAAGCAATTCACAGGTAGCACTTCAATATTTATTAAGCTAGTGATCACGAAGCTATTCAAACAATCGATTCAAGATAACAACGAAGGCTGTGTACACAGGTGAAGTGCATTTCCCATCTGTAAACAGACATACTGTGTGCAGGCATCCGCAGTTGTATGTTTGGCATCCGTGCCATCCCGTCTCCTCTTGTACCGTGACACGGTATGCTGTGCATTTGTGTTTGTAACGGGATAAAGCTACCAGTGTGTATGCACGCCCACTAATTCAATTTTAAGTTCGTGTGTTGTTCGTGAATTTGTTGGAGCTAAAGTTAAATGAAGTAGTTTTGGCGAAATATTCGAAGTATTTACTGTCTAGCGCAGTTATTTAGGTGTAAATAAACGTTTCGAAATCGAAGGAGGTCTCTAAGATAGGTATTTTTTTGAGATCTAGCTCTAGACAACTGATGGTGAATCGTATACGGCAGTCTGGCTTTACGAGGGCAGTTTCACTCTCTCATAAAAATCGGCGTAAAGCTAATACATTTGCGTTATCAAATTATGTGCTTTAACAGTAGTGGAATCCTATCGCTCTTCCTTCTATCCTACTACAATTACTTCTAAAGCTAAAATGATTAAGATTATGAATTTCCGTATGTTCTGTACAAATATTTGACTACCTAGTCGGTATAGTATTCCGAGTAAGATACATATATTTTGGTGGCTCTGGTCATTTCCTTAATTAAGAACTTACTTGTCGCTATTGGACCGCATCTTGCTTCGGCTTTGAATGTGCAGTATTTACTGATGTCGTCGAAGTACAAGCCAGAAGGACATCTGTTTAGGTAAGGATATCCATCAACGCACTGAAATAGGCAATTTCCTATTATTAATCATATTTTTTTTTAATATATGTTTTATATAAACAGCAGGTATGTCGTCAGCCAATCGCAGTCCACTGCTGGACATAGGCCTCCCCAAGTTTGCGCCAATACATCCCGGTCCTCCGCAATCCTCATCCAGCCCACTCCGGCAACCCTGCGTAT